>NW_012194080.1:56042-70284 GCF_000504015.1 Erythranthe guttata
GAAGGAGACGAATATGATTTGGTGATTGTGAATGAGCCGAAATCTGTAAAGACGATTGAGGAAAATTCAAGTATGATATTGATTGTGAGAGAGATTAAATTTGAAAAGGCAATTAACAAGGTTGAACTATTGGGAAAGAGGTTGAGAATTTTTATTCGGGTAGATGGGCTCATCTTTGGAAAAAAGCTCAAATTTTCGTCCTATTTTTTGGATTCAATCGAGAAGCAAGTCGATGAAGTCAAGCATAAGTGGAAATACAAAGAAGATGGATCAAATTGACTCGAACCTTGAGAACAAGGTTCATTTCAAGAGGGGAGGAATGTTACGAGTATATTATTTAAGTATTATTTTAATTAGTAGTTTATTGATAATTAGATTAGGTTAGTATATTTATATTAATATATGGCGTGAGTTAGTGGTTAGGAGAAATATTAAGTATTTTATTAGTATAGATAATTATATTTTCTAGTTAGATTATGATTCTAGAGTTTTATTATCTTTAAATAGTCCTCTTGTACTAGGGTTTTTATAAGGAAGAGAAATAATAAAGAAGAGTTTTCTTACGTTTCTTAATGAAATCTTATGATACTCAAGAGATCATATCATCCTAGTAGTCCTAGTCCTATCCTGGTCCTAGTATTAATAAATGGAGGAATAGTCAGTGGTTTCTTCCATTTTTTATGCTTCCAAAAATATTCCTTTGAAAGACAAGATTTAAAGGGAAAAAAATAATATTACTTATGTATTAGTAATTACTAATTAGTCTTATCTATTTAATTTAACTGAACACAAAAGAAAAATGTCATTGATATATTAATTATTGTTTAATGATTCAGTTATGGCGATTTGTCCGTTAAAAAACTGCAGGAACCTCCCGTAAAACCTTCAGGTCATTCAGAATACCAAGAATCCAAATATATGTACTTAATTAAGGTAGGAAAACACAAGCACACATACCTTATGTCAAACAGTAGAAAGTGCATAGATTTACGTCTTTCAAATTTCTGAGCGCATGTTAATTTCTTATGCCGAATATTATTGGAGATATTAATATTAAATAATACATTTTACTAATAATTTAAGCTTTTGGTTGAGGTGTATGATTTAATATTAATATCTTCAATAAATATATCCAAATAATTGCTGAAAAACTTTACTTTCTTGACCAGTCTCGATTTTATTGTCCCTTACTTTTCATTCATGTTTTGTATCATACTACAAACTCAAGTGACTGCGTTGTTCTTGGTTTTTTTTTAATCGCACATGCACAGGCGGGTTAAGGCATTCTATTTTTTTCCCAAATATTTATTTATCTCTAGGTAGTGATCGTAAGGAATAAAATACTTTGATGATTCGAAGTTTTTCTGTATCTCATCAGGTTCTAAGTATGATGATTCGAAGTTTTTCTCTTCACTCGTGTTGACCATTAGAAGTGATGCTATTCCTCACTAATTTATTTAATTAACACATTTGCATCTTTAAATGCGAAAAAAAAAAATCTTTTACATAAATATATGTAGTTCGATATGATATTGTATATTGAATAACTAGGATACAACAAAAATGAGACAAATGCCCCCAATTTATTGTTCTCTATATTTAGTTAATTAAAGACATACTTAAACCAATGAATCGTGTTTTCTCATCCCATCAGGAAACAATATGTTCATAATCAATGGACTGCTAAAAGTGGTACCGATGAATTACAATAAAAAAAGATAGTTACCGGGAGAAAGGAAGAAAAAGTAAAGACAACAAGAATAATGAAAAATGAGATAATAGAAAGTGAAGAGAAATTCAAGAAAGAAATTCCTAATTGAAAAGGAAAAGAAAAAGAGAGAGAGAGAGAATCATATTCATTTCTTGTGCCGAACTAATAGGAAGTCTAAGTGTCTTGCCATCTCTTATGATATTCATTTTTCTCCTTCCACGTTTGTTTGTTTGTATTTTGAAAAAAATCTGCAAATAATAACAACTCAACAATTAACAAAATATATTATTAAAGCTAACTTAAGTATTTCAATAAGTTATCATTCGTACAATCAATAATACATAACTTTTAGACTATTTCATTGAGGCTTAATCTCATTTTGCACCATTGAAATGTAGCATTTTGGTACTTTGCACTCTTGAAATTTTTTAATAGCACCTTGCACCATCGAAATACAATAAATCATTCACAATGCATCCTTGAATTGAATATTTAAAACTTAATGAAGGTAATTTCAATTTCTACTAGTTTTTTTTTTCAGGGTGCAAAGTAACAAATTAAATTTTTATCTACAACCAACATGAATTTGAGCATACACAATGCAAATAAAAAAAATCATAACTAATTACAAGAAAAACTATAATTTCTTACCAAAAATAAAATTATCACTAAATTATTCAATTGATGGATATTTTATTGTAATATCTGAAAATATTTGGCAGAAAATTTTGGAACAAAATATAATATTCAAATAACTTGATAACAAAATATTAGAAGGATTTTTCTTCTTTTTTTTTTTGGTAGAATATATTTTTGTGCAAAAAAATTAAATATATTTATGATGTGCATTTTTATTTTTGCACTTGGTAGTTTCAAAAGGATTGATGAATATAAAAAAATAAAATTTCATTTGACATCTTATAAAAATACCACGAAATATATTAAATTAGCTTCATTAGCTTTAAAAATCAACTTGGGGTTCACTATGCGCGATTTATTGTGTTTCAAATGTGCAAAATGCTATTCATTTTTTTAAGGGCGCAAAGTGACACGTGACTATATTTTAAGGGAGCAAAGTGGAATTAAGCCTTTCATTTACTTCGTGACATACTTTTTTACATTCTAAGTAGGCCAAATATCATTAGTAATCCCTTAAAGAATATATTTCGTCTCACTTTAATCCTTTATTTTTTAATTGCATCAACTGCATCCCTCACCTCCCAATAGTATCTCAAAGTCATCATTCGGTAATTGTTCTGTCAGCTACTAACAGAACTTACTTTAAAAAAAATGGGAAGTTTCTTATTTTAAGGGTATTTCTGGTAAAACAAATAAGATAACTATTTACAGTTTTTCTTCTGAAATAAAGTCACGTAAAATATTTTAACCTAGGTTTTTGGACCATGAGAAAGATAACAACTTCAATGTGTTGAGAAAAAAATAAAAAAAAATTTAAACAATTGCAGAATGGAAGTTCGTAGAAAGGAGGCACACACACGGTGTAAGTCGCATTCTAAATCAAATCTTCTTAGTGAAGGAATCTTATTCTTTGTTTTCTTTCCATATTAAACAAAGATTACTACACAAATTTCAAAGAATGTAGACAATTGTTTTTTCTTTTGCACACTTTTCCAGTTTATTTATTGTATGGCCAGGTGAAAAACAAATATTGTATTGAGATACAATTTTATACTACGATGTTGATTATGTAATGTTATTATCAGTTTTGGACCATATATGAGAGTAAAATTTATGAAGGAATCCTACTTTATTACGTAACATTGATTGGTTCTGCTATTATAGAAGTTGGTATTTTATTGGCATCCTCAAAATTTTCATACAACATTATGCATTAATTTTTTTGAAAAACCATAATTTAATTATTTTGTTACTAAATAGGTGAAGGACTTCAGTATTTTTCTATAAAAATTCACCATGGTGGAGTCTTTGTGGAACAGCCGGAGAAAGTTTATACGGGGGGAAATCGACTAAATCGACTATATAGATAATTGTTGTGTCGATGACATGTCTTTGGAGACTTTAGATAGAGTCATTGAAATGTTGGGGTTGGAGTACATAGGTTTCTATGACAAAGTGCCAAGTCATGGTGATGAAGAATTAATTTTTATCCTTACTGAAAATGATGTAACTACTTTCGCAGAATATGGGAAGTACTACAGGGAAGTTGAAGTTTTTACAACCCTATCACTCTCTAATCTTCTACTAGAAGATTTTGAGGAACACAATGACGTCAATGATATTTTACAGGTTAAGGAGAGAGAAAGGAATTGAAAGAACTAATATTGACACAGTGCATTTATATGGTGAGAATGAGACATTCATTGATAGTGATTATGAGCAAGATAAAATGAAGAAATACGCATTGCAGCAGATATTGATCATGAAGTTCAATGGTCAAAATCAAATAAAGGAAAGGAAATTTATAGTGGACAGCAAGTTGTATTCGTGGATGAGGAGATCACTGTTAATGAGTCATCAGATAATTTTTCATCAGATGATTTACAGAGTTTATGCAGTGATAATGAAAATGGGATTAAAATGCCTGAGTTTCCAAGGTTTAATCCGAAGGTTGACATGGAAGATCCACAGTTTAGAGTAGGAATGCTATTTAATGATGCAAATGAGTCTAAGGAAGCAGTAAAATCTCATGCAGTGAAATGGCAGAGGAACATCAAGTTTGTAAGAAATGACAAGGTTAGAGTTAGAGCAAAATACAGAGAAAAAAACTGTAACTGGATTATTCTTGCTTTCAGGAAAAGAAAAGATGGTTGTTTTCAGATAAGAACTATGAATGAAATTCATAAGTGTACAAGGTTATTGACTAAGAACAACTTTGTGACGTCTTAGCTATTGAGCGAAATATATCTAAATGATTGGAGGATGAACACAGGATGGAAGATGAGTGACTTTCAAGAAAAAGTGCACAAGGATATGAATGTGGAGATAAATAGAAATCAGTTCTATAGAACTAAAAAAAGGGTCTGGGAGTTACTCTATGGTCAATACAAAGACCACTACACAATATAATATGACTATTGTGCTGAGATTAGAGAAACGAATCCTGGGTTAACACTTGTTTTGAAGACTTTTATTGATGATAAAAGTGGAGAAGAAATATTTGAAAGGTTTTATGTCTGCGTTGTTGCATGTAAAGAAAGGGATGAAACGAGGGTGCAGGCCAATTGTTAGTGTGGATGGGTGTCATTTGATGGGGCCACACAAAGGAGTTTTGTTAAGTGCATGTGGAATAGATCCCAACGACGGCATGTTCCCTATCTGCTATTGTGTGACAGAAGGTGAATATAAAAGGTCATGGACTTGGTTTCTAGAGTTGTTGATTGAAGATATAGGATATATGAGCATGAAAAGTGGACTATTATATCAAATCGACAGAAGGTTTGTTTTATGCATTCTCGGTTTTATTTTTCTTTACTATTATAGTATATTTATTATAAAAAAATCTTTTTTATTTCATTCTTAGGAACTTTTGTCAGCTATCTATGAGTTGTTACCACATATTGAACATAGATATTGTGTAAAATACATATATGACTGCACACGTGAATCAATTTAAGGCTGAAATGGATTCGCTAAAGAAACTTGATGAGCATGCATACAAATGGTTGGCAGAGATTAATCCAACTCACTGGACCAAGTCATATTTGAGAACCTCGCCTAAATGTGATATTTTTCTTAACAATCTTTCAGAGACTTTCAATTCAGTTATCTTGGATGCTAGGTCCAAGCCACTAATTTGAATGGTTGAGACAATCAGAATTAATCTACAGAAGAGACTGCAGGAAAAAAAAAAGTACATCGAAAAATATAATGGTTCAATTTTTCTCAATATTCAAGGTAAGATGGAAAAACATAAAGATCAATCTAGGATATGCATTGGTTCACATGCAGCAGGAGGAAAATTTGAAGTGAGGGACATGTTTGGTGGCAGATATGCTATTAACATCAAAGAAATGACATGTTCTTGCATAGGATGGGATTTAACAGGAATACCTTGTTTCCACGGGGTTTGTGCCACTGCGGGATCAGGGAGGAATCCGGAGGCCTATGTTCTTCATAAATATTATTCAAAAGAAATTTTCATAACAGCATACAAGAATATTTTAGAACCGGTGAAGAGTCCTCAATTTTGGACACGGACCGACTAACCAATTGTCAATGCACCTGGAGCAATTACACTATCAGGCAGACCGAAAAGAAAATGAAGAAAAGCACCTGGAGAAAGTGTTAAGTGCGTGAAAGAGGTAAAAAATTGTTAAGAAAAACATCTTGTAAGGGATCTGACCGAGATGGACATAACATTCGAACATGCCCTTCAAAGAAAAAACAACAGATTGAGGGTGAGACTGATCCTTCCCTTCATTCAAGAAAAGATGCTCCTACAATTACTGTTGAAAATAAAGGTGCAAGTGATATACAAGTCAATCAATTAGAAGTTGAGAATACAATCTCAGTAGGAGAAAAGGTTGTTGCTGGCATACAAGCAAATAAACCAAAAAAATAAAAGATAAGATGCAATGTTTGTTTAAAGGAAGGTCATAGGCGAAACAAGTGTGATGTACCGACGGCACAAATTTGGAGGAATATGGACTTCTACGCTCCGAACCACCAGTACATTCCACTAGAAAATGAGAAAAAATTATCACCTCAAGAACATGTAAGTCAAGAATTTAGTCTTAGTGACATCTTAGTTTAATAGCATAACGAAATGATTAGTATTTTCTAATTCAGGTGGCCCCAAGTATGCAATGTACAACTTCTGGAACATGTTCAGCTCAAAATACTGCTAGAATTGGAGAAATCTCGGTTGCAGCTGATTTTAGCAAGTAAGGAAAACAATTTGTCACTTTGAAATCATTGCAAAGTGCTGCAAGGTCAATAGCTTCTCTTGGACATGCCCAATCCCAAAGTAGCGAGATAAACGCTAAGAAAACAAAAGATTGAAGCAAAGAAGCTAGGAAAACTATGAAACAATTCGTTTATTATGCAACTACTTTAATTCGTTTATTATGCAACTACTTGAATGCTATATTTTGTCTGACTTAATTGCGATACTTTTTAGAGAAACGTCTTTTTGTTTTGAATAAGAGACAAACATGTTTCAGATAGTTAAATTTGAATATAAAGCTTTACTCACTGACATTTCAGGCAACATGTTAGTATATTTTTTTTTAAAGCTAAATTCTAATTATTAAAGTGAAAATATTTATCAAATGTCTCAGAACATGCCACCTTGGTACCAACTGTAAAAATATGCATAAGATTAAGTACAAAAAAATATTAGAAGGAAAATAACCAATATCTATAATTATCAATCTTTCGTGTATTAACAAAAACAAAAAATTCAAATAAATTATTGATGTGTTCTTGTTTATATGGAGAACGTTCATTCAATATCTCACCCACATTAACCCTTCTAATTAATAAATCCTATGGGGCAACTGTTATACCTTTACTCTTTTTTGACAAATCTAGAGATAAATAAAAAAAATAGCAAAAATTCGAAATATACCTTTATTTTAATATTTTTACAACCAAATCTGAATTTAGTCTTCTGTTTAGATCATTGTTTATTCAGAAAATACCATACGAAGTCTTCACGCTGAATCTACCATAGTTGAATCCGCCATTTTTACCACCTTAGCTTAGTATCTAACAGTAAGAGAACTTTGGTGGGGGAAGGGTGTGGTCCGTGTGGATTAATGGAGTAGCTGAATCGTCAAGTGGGTGGCGGGTGGGGTGACACGGTCACGTGTGGCTACTTCGGCAGATAAATTAATGGATATATGATTTACTTATTTTTTATTTTATTTTTTATTTTTCTGTTTTTACTATAATACTCTTTAAATATAGTATTATTGTTTTTATTTTAGTTTGTTTCCGTCAATAGGTTAACGAGAGTGTTAGAAAAAGGCAATTTGATATATTTTTAATACATAAAGGACTATTATTGTAGAAAATAGGGATGAAAGTGGAACAAATATATAGTTGAGGGATTAACAATGAGATTGGCCATTCTAAGTATAAGTATTGTTTTTATTTACTTTCTAACGCAATTCTTAAAATACTTTTAAAATAAATTTTTTTTACAATAACATTTTATTTAAGAACAAATTCTTTATAGGAATGAATATCTTAGCATTTCATCTATTAAGTATAATCATAAATCACGTGTGTAGCACGTGGTACTTACTAGTCTATCCTAATTCCTATCTATAAAAGTATAAATCATATATGGTTTCTTCCATTTTATTTTTACGCGTGGACAAAAATATCCCTCTAAATGGGTAAGAGTTGAAGGTCAGAAAAGTAATATACATTAGAGTAATTAAGTAAATTGCTAATACATATTGATTTAAAAAAAAGTTTCGGCCTATGCAACAATGTGGGGTAAAGGTGTATAGTTTGTGTCATAAAAGATGCATTAAATTATTCATTAGTATGCCATAATGCAAGTTAGAGTAGGAGATTATTTTAAGATACATAGAAAAAAAACTCGGACATTGACCTCTTGTATAACTCAAATAGTATATCTAAAACGAACCTGGGTTTCACATGAATAAACAGCCTATTTAGGTAATAGTGCAATGCTTTACTTTGTTGACTTCACTCTAAAGTTCACTTACCCTTATGTGCAATCCTTGATCGTTGACAAAGTTGCAACTAATTTGGCAGGTTTTGATTCATGGTTTCAACATGCATTATTACCTCCAGAAAGAATAAACTTGAGCAGAAGATGCCATTTCGAATCTTCACAAGAAAAGAGTAGATTAATTATATGACCCTTCAACAGTTTGATACCCACAAAAAACCGATGATCGGGCTTGCCCGACATAATTTGGATTATGAGTGCACATGAAATACTATGGTGTGCCCCTCAGTTTCTCTTTGAATAAGTTATGTCGTAAGTGAGAGATATATAATCAATCTACTCTACGTGCTTATCTTATTTTACCACTCCACTTCACTTTGTAATTAGTAAAAGTGCAAATTAATTAGTTTCTTCAATTTTTTTGGCATAGAAAAAAGTGCAAATTAATTAATTAATTAGTACATCCACATGAATGTGGATCAATAACCAGGGCGGAACAAGGATCAAAATGTGGGGGGCTAATTAAAATTTCAGGGTTCGGGGTAGCGCCCGAAAAAAATATCAAATATATAAATAATTTTGTACTCCTTACATATTCATTGTCTAACATCTAGATGATACACTTCCACATTAGTATCATATTGCCCACATGGGACAAAGCCAAGTCCATATAGTTTCGCTCTTGGGTTTCCCAAAAAAGCCTTCTACTAATGGAGATCCCAACCATCGTTTATAGTTATAAACTCATGACCCTATACTCATTCGATGTGGGACATTAGTTTGCACTCACAATTCCTCTCCTCCAACAAAGGACCACCAACCTCCCTCAATTCTTTGTAGGCGCATTGAGACTTTTTTTCCCCTCAAATATCAAAATATATAAGTTGCAGGTTTCTTCCCTTTTTTGTTCATACAAAATTACCCCTACAAAATAACTATTACGAATCGATCACATTCCAAGATCAATTAAGTAGCCTCATTACATATATTAATGTTAATAATGATGTTATTTAGACCACATTAAAAGGTAGTAACATTAATAATATATTTTCTTTCATAACGTAAGAATAAGACCATGTTAAAATAATAATAACAATCATCATAAAACAAAATTATAAGAAACTCAAAAGACTGAATTGTTTGAGAAATTAGACGTTATACTCGATCATTTTTCAGCCTCCGGCAGTGTTCAATATGTGAGAATTGCTGATCTTAGTGTATGTTTACTTGGCGACGGATAGCCATTTAGTCCACCTGGTATTATTTATAAACTCATATGTCATCATCATGGACTATTCCGTCTTAAATTGAAAACGAACACATTTTCGTGGTTGTATGCTGCTTTAAACCCATACATTGTTAGAGTCTAGAATACTTTGATATTATTGGTTTGGTCACTATTATTCACTATTGTTGTTAAGTACTTTGACTTTATTGGTTTGATTATCATTATTGTTATTTTTTGATCATCGGTGTCTATTAATTTGTTCGAATTAATTCAGATAATTCGGACATTTTAAATGTTGTGTTGAAGGTGGGAAAATTACATTTTATGTCCCTAAACTTTACAACTAAAATATTTTTTGCACCTAAACTTTTGCATTCACGAAATATGCCCTCAAATTTGTCATTTTTTAACAATTTGTGTTCCGCCGTTAACTTCGTCAGTCAAGTTGTCACGTGTGGAGCACTTGATGCTGACGTGGCCGTCGAATGTCGAGCTGACACATAAATCACTCAATCTAAACCCAATTCCAAAATTTCTCAGATCCCTGATTCTCACTTCACTCTTCACACCTAAAACCCTAGCCATCACATCTCGAAATTGCTTTCAATCCCGTAAACACATTCCCAATTTACAATCGCATCTTCAATCTTGTTCGAAATCATACATAATTCAAAATTAAGAAACCCATAACAAATCCCAAATCCCCAAAATCTAAGATCAAAGATAAGAACTTTGAAAAAACTTACTAAAATCGAAGATTATTTCAGTTCCACAAATGTTCGATTATTTGCGAAATTAGGGTTAGATGATCTTGTTTATGCCGAATTTCACCTCAATTTGAAGTCTTATGCAGGAAATTCAGGGTTGGGATTTATCGGATCGAATTTAGTGAATTGGGGTAATGAGAAATTAGGGGGAGAATGACGTGTCACTCCACGTCATGTTCTGTCAGCGAAATCAGCGTAGGGGGCAAGCCTCGTCGACATCATGTGTGCCACATGTGACATTCCGTTTAACTTGACTCGCAGGGTTAATGGCAGAGCACAAATTGTTAAAAATTGGCAAGTTTGAGGATATATTACGTGGATGCTAAAGTTTGAGGACAAAAATTATTTTAGTGGTATAGTTTAGGGATATAAAATGTAATTTTCCCTGTCGAAGGTCCATCAAAATCTAAATCACAAGACAGTTGTTCGCACTCGAATTATGCGAGTCTATCCTCAAACATGGTCTATATGGCATCTAAATCTCACAAGTTAATTTTAAGTGATTTTTCAATGGCACAAAAGGGGGGAAATATAGTTTTCATCCCTCAAGTTTGCACCGATTTCACATTTGGTCCTTTAATTTAACATTTTTGGCTATTTACGTCAATTTACCGTTAGTCCGTTAGTTAAGGCAGTGATAGGCACAAGCTTGATTCCGTTAGTTTTAACGGGAAGTTGACATAAATGACTAAAAGTGTTGGTTTTTTGAAACATAAGGGACCAAATGTGTTTTTTGTGAACACTGAGGACCAAGTGAAATTAGTGGAAACTTTAGGGAGACAAAATGTATTTTTCCCACACAAAAAGATACATTCACATAATCCATTTTTTTTTAATTCTTACTAAAAAGTAAACTATGTTATATAGATTGAGCAGACGGACTTCAGTTATAAGGTAAAATAAGGTGGAAGGTTTGAGGCATATGAGGTGATTGCTGGAATAATTGGTCAGCCCGCATGGGTGTAGCTCAACTGGTTCCGGAGGTGGTAAGTTGGTGTAAGATTCTAGGATCGAATCCTGGCAGCCGCAGTGTGGGAATTTCAACTCCAATGAGGGTTGGTTCCTTGTGGGCATCAGGTCCGGATCCGCTACCTTAACGGGCCGTTGAGTTACCATGATTTACATTCATCCATCAATCCTTTCGGGCCAAGGGATGGGAGCCCTGGGAGTATATATATATATATATATATATATATATATATATATATATATATATATGGATATTTTTTGAGTAAACCTTCCTAAGATTTTATAGAAATTATAAGTAAAAATAATTGATAGAAAAGCTGTAGAATACATTTTATGGAAATTTTTCTTACATTACATTATATGTCAATTTTTAACATTACATGAATATAGAAGTTTAAATTAATGGCGTAAGTTTTTTTTGTTATACGTGCTAACGTACAATGAATTATCTAAAAAAAATGAATTATCTAAGAAGGAGTCATTACCTTTGGTGCATGGAATAATTGGTCAATATATATATATATATATATATATATATATATATATATATATATATATATATATATATATATTCACATGGATATTTTTTGGGTAAACCTTCCTAAGATTTTATAGAAATTATAAATAAAAATAATTGATAGAAAAGGTGTAGAATACATTTTATGGACATTTTTCTTACATTACATTATATGTCAATTTTTAACATTACATGAATATAGAACTTTAAATTAATGGCGTAAGTTTTTTTTGTTATACGTGCTAACGTACAATGAATTATCTAAAAAGGAGTCATTATTAGTTATTATTATTATCAAAGTACTAGCATTTTTTCCCAATGCGATGCACGAGATAGCATTTTAAAGTGAAAATAATGATTAGTTTAAGGGGAAATATGCAATAACCCCCTCAAATGAAAAATATTTAGAACTAAACCCAATTGACTTTAAAGACTTTTTTCAAAACCCAAATGTCAATTTAAATTAGTGAGACCCCCCTTGAAAATATGGTATCCCTATTTTACCCTTTTAATACACATCCCAACCCTAGATCTCAAACCCACAATCTCTCTTTATTTCTCGTTATTCTTCTCCCAGCCTATCATCAACATCAAACCCACAATTCTCGTTTTTCTCTCTCTCTCAATTTCTGTATATATCTCCTTTCGATCTCTCTCGGCGTCGGCGACGGGAGGCTGACGATAGCGGCCGGAGAAGGTGGGATTGCTAGGCAAGTGCACGCAAATCGATGAACGGTGGAGAAACGGCGACGACGCGGGAGGCGATGGAGAAAGCGGCGGCGGCGAAATTCTGATCTGAGGGCGCAACCGCAGTTGTGGAGTTCTCCACTGCCGGCGCTGCCGCCACTGCCTCGAAGATTCGAGTCTACTTTGTGAAAAAGTGCAGACTCAGCCATGTGGTGTCATGTATTTAATTTCTTATCTTTTAGCTTTTATTTTCTGCAAATGAGTTTGATTTCAAGTTGCAAATGAAATTGAAAGGGAAAAGAGATACGTTTTATTTATTTATTTATTTATTTATTTTTCTCCAGATCTGTACATAGAGTTTCAGATTAAACATGACTATAGTCATGTTCGAATATGACTATTGTTGAATATGACTGTAGTCATATTCGAATATGTTCTATCTTCTCGTTTCAAATTATGTTTTTCTGTGTGGATGTTGATTGGATTGTTTTCGTAAACAATAGGGAATCATGGTTGTTTATATAATTTGGTAAACATGACTTACCACACTATACAAATCTAGAAAATTGATGTTTTCTCTACTTCTATGAATTTCAAATTTTCTTTCGAGTTGTAATCTCTAATAATTAGTGTTTTGTCTGAATGATTGGATAGTAACAAGGTTAAAAAAATGGTGGTTGAGCCCTGGTGGTGGAGGAAGAGGTAAATAATATGATGATTTAATTGGGGTTGGGGCGTTTCGAACAGAAACGGGATATAAAAGTACGCGAAAAATTATTGGATGACATCAAGAAATTGAAAACCAGGCTATATCAGCTAAATGGATTCTACAAATAATAAAACAAGTACTCACAGCCCTCTTGCAAAAGATAGGCATTCAGGCAAGTTTGTTTATAATTATTTTCGATGATTCGTTATTTTTTTTCTTCTTTTTTTTGAATTCTGATCGTAAAAACGGCCTTTTTCGATTGTGTTTCGTCTGTTTTTGTGGCGATAATATAGATATGGAATTGATGAAGGAGAAGTTTGCAAAGTTGCTTCTAAGAGAGGATATGTCAGGTGGAGGGAAAGGTGTTTCGTCGGCTTCGGCGTTGTCGAATGCAATTACGAATTTAGCAGGTATCTCAATTTTTTTACCTTAATCTTTACAAAAATAATTTGAGCAGCATCGAGAATGTTGAAAATTCTGAAGGAGTGATTTTTTTTTTTCTTTTTTTTTTTTGTATGTAGTAATATGTTTATGTGAATGAATGTTTAGCATCTGCATTTTTTTTTCCTTTTTTCTCATTGCCTTTTGTTTTATGACTTTGAGTTTGGTTCATATAGATTTGCTTCTTGTTGCTGCAATTTTAATGGAATTTGCTGCACAATCTTCAAGAGGAATTAACAAGGACATTCCTGAGCATTACGGAAAACTATCTCCCATCAAGAATTAACAGTAACATGACTATAGTCATATTCGAATATGACTATTGTTGAATGTGACTGTAGTCATATTCGAATATGTTATATCTTCTCATTCAAGATGATTTGTAATAATAAGATTCAAATTGTATTTTTTATGGATGTTGATTGGATTGTTTTCGTGCAATTTTCGTTTTTTTTATATAATTTGGTTAAAATGACTGTACTATACTATATAATCGAAATTATTAAGTTGAAAATGTAAAAACGACAATATAAAGAAAGAATATGACTACAGTTGATATAGTCACATATAGTTATATTAGAC
>NW_012194085.1:0-72049 GCF_000504015.1 Erythranthe guttata
TAAGGGTAAATTCCACACACCCCCCTGAGGTATGGTCAAATTACAAAAACCCCCCTCTTGTTTGGATAATTACATCTACCCTCCTCAACTATGATTCTTTCTTACACCTCCACCCTTATGGTGCCAAATTCAACATAATCATCTAGATTTCGTGAAATGTGCTCTAGTTTGTACTCGTTTTGTGTAAAAATACAGTTTCCGATGCACCACAAACTGATATATACAAGCTAAAGATCACATATTATGATCATCTTGCTTCATAATGTAGAGTTTGAATGGGATAAAACGGCTACAAAAGTGATAATATTCCATATAATCTCGAAGACCACTAAATTGAGGAGTTGAGGGGGTGGTTGTAATTATCCAAACAAGAGGGGTGTTTTTGTAATTTGACCATACCTCAGTGGTGGTGTTTGTAATTTACCCTTATTTTAATGTATAAATGTTGGTTGAAACACCAATATAAATAGAAATATTTTCTATGTGTGATAATTTAGTGTAAAATTTATTGTTTTGTTCATATCTTTGATTTGTATTATATGAAATCATAAAATTTCTTACAGGTTTTAAGAAAGTTGTGAATTGCAGAATAATTATAAGATGTTTCGAAAATTTTGCTCGGACAATTGCATGAGATTTAAAGTGGCGGCAACGATTCGTGTTATTTGCCAAATGATCATTTATGATCATAACCTGAAATCTAGAGATGCAATCTAATGTAGCGGAAAAAATGGAACTTTTAAACTAAAATTTTCAGTTCAATTTACATTATTTAATATGTTTATTTTAATATTTTACATTTTTAATATAATATTAGGATAAATATACAAATTCAATATAAAAAGATTAACTAATCAGACATATGCAACGCACATGCACCTACCTAGTTAAAAGAAAAATCCAAACGCAAGTGTAATTATAAAACAATCATGTTGAAAATCGCACTAATCACCCAAAATGTGCTAAAAATAGCCCAAATCACAATACATTTTGCTGAAAATTGCACAAAATCTCCCCACAACGTCGTGAAAATTGCACAAAGTTACCCCAAAATGTGTTTAAAAGCGCACAAATCATCCTCAAAATAAAATATCTTAGATATCTTATCGTATTGTGATATTGTATCGTATCACGATATTTGCGATATGTACCAATATTTGAGGAAGATCGATAAATATGCCGGGTAATTGTTTCTATGGAAATCGCAGCGTATCACGATATTGACTACACTATATAATACTATACTTTGCTCTTAGGCCTCTTTTGGTTCGCTTGATAAGGAGTGATAGACAATATAATCACCCCGAATCCGGCGTGTGGTATATAGGATACAAGCCCGTTACATATTATGGGCCCGGTATCAAATCACGAAAATGAATGATAAATTATCCCACCTCTTGAGGTGGGATTGTGTAATCAGCCAAAAGATTGATGTGCGAAATTACCAAAAGAGCCTAAGGTATGCAATTATTCACAACAATATTAATTATAAATACGAAGAATTCCTTATTAAAAAAAATTGCTAGCCCTAGTTCTGCAGCAGATGTGGAGAGACCAGCGGCGGAGCGAAACATTTGGCGGAGATGCTCGACTTCCTTGCTAACCAGAAAACACTCGAGTTAGAATATTTTTGCTTCCTTTAACGCATCGATTGGAAAACATAAAAACATCTTCGATTCATTGTTCTTGTTGCTCGGTCTTTATTTGCTTCTTGGGTTGTAGCTTCTGGGGAATTGCTTCCGTTGTTGTTGGTTTGTTATTGCAGTTGATAGGGGTTTCGCCGCCATTGTTGTTGAATTAAGAAATAATGAAAAAAAAAATTCCGGGTAAGTTATGAGCAAATTTGACAAATCGTATTGAGGAGAGGGCCAAATATAAAGTGTTTATGTGTGTGTGTGTGTGTGTGTGTGTTTAAGTAAGTACCATTGCATAGTGGCTATGGGCAAAAGAGTAGATCTGGTGATGATCAGAATGTTGAGGAAGAAGAAAAAATGCTAACATTTCAATTGATGAGAGAGAAAACACTAGCCAATTGTGTTGTTGAAGGCCATTTTTTTCCTCATAATTTATTCAACTCTTAAAAAATCTGTAGAGAATATGCCTAAGTACAAGAACAAAAAAAGTCGATGAATTGTCTTATTTCTTGTGTGTGATTTGTTTTGTGTATTTTAGTGGTCTGAATTGTATTTTTCTTTCAATTTGTGGTCAAATTTATTTATTTTTTAGAATTAAAACAAGCAATTTGTCCATTTTTTTGCCATAAATATATATATTTTCTCAATTATTTGGAAGAATGCTCATAAATTAAAGGTTTCATTCCTCCTCTACCTTTAAAGTAAAATATTTTTTACAAATAGTTGCAAAACAATGAAATTATTTGCAAACGGCTGATTTCTCAATAATTTTAAAGAACACATAGTTTCCCCTCGGAACTTGACATCAGTGTTTGTAAAAAGGAAAACCGATTAGAATGTCATCTATATAAATTATCGTTAAGGGCAAATGTGTTATTTCACACCTTATCAGTCCAAATCATGGCAACCAAACATCATATTATAGTTATCCTTAGTAGGTAAATCCTACAAACCAAACCCAATTTTTTTCTACTAATATAATTATGAACAGTGCTATATCATATAATCATAACAAAATTATCCATCCCATCTATCAAACCAAAAGAGGCCTTACAGTATTGAGAATGTCATACCATTACTTTAACCACTATTTATGATATTGTACCAATGGCGTTTAAAGTAGTATTATTTTGATAATTTTGGTTTGTTATACCAAAATCGAGTTCATATTTTTTATAAAGAGACAAACTACATGTTATTATAAAAAATCAAAAAAATATCAATTTCAACCAATCTATAAAAGTCAATATATGCCTATAGCAAAAAATATTTACCAGCCCTTAAAAATGATAATAAAGTAAAATTATTTAACAACCATAGAAAAAAGCTTTTAATTGTTTGTGGGTTTTCAGTGCATTTTATCATAAATCATAGTACTCTACTATTCCCTCCGTTCCAAATTAACTGTCGCTGTGATGGATTTTTCTTGTTTCAAAGTATCTGTTACTTTAGAATTTCAATAAAGCATTAATTACTATTTTCTCAATTTTACCCTTACTACTATTCATTAATTGACTGCGAATTAATGCAAACAATATTAATAACATGGATATTTTAGTCATTCTACATATTTTTCTCTAAAATCGAAACACATTTATTAGTTTCTTAATATGTGCGCAACAACCCTAAGTGACACATATTTTGGCTGTTAAACTACTGAAACGGGTCAAACTCGCGGCCGTCGGAGGACCCTTCCCCACCACCATGGTTCTGCAAGATATATTCATTTGTTACCCCACCAAATTCTTCCTCGTCTTCCATTGTAGCAGCAACAGGTGGCGGTAAGGGGACATAATACCCCATTGTTGGTGCCGCCAGTAGTGGTGGTGGCGGCCGCACCGTGGGAGCACTTTGCGGTTGCTGGTGGTGAAGGAAGCCAACTCCGACGCCGCCATCTCGCATAACAATTTGCGATATTTGATTCCTAGAGCCACGCTCGGGGTCCTGCTGCGTGCGGTGGTTGTTGAGGAAAACTGTGAGCGACTCCAAATAGTCGTCGAAACCTAGAGAGGCCATTGCTGCCAGCACGTCCTCCGATGTGACTGTTCTCCTGTAGTCACGGCGGCACCGCCGGTTTGCCTCGGCGGTGATAAAGCTGATGAACTCTGAGACGCATTCCTGGATAGCTTCCTTGGCATTGTCGGCGATTTCGGCATGGGTGGGGAGGACACGCCGCAAGATTCGGGTGATATTGGCTATCGGCATGTACTCGTCTGCCTCTCTTTTGAAGCCCTGCTGCTCTTGGTTCACTTCTTCAGCAACGACATTCAGTGGGGGGCCCGCGATGTTGGCGGTAGCAGCTGCACGGGCGGCACCCCCTTCTCGGATGACTATACCTGAAATGATATATATAAAGAGAATATTAATTGGTTATTAACATATTTGAATGGAAATCTTATCTCTTTATCTTCTTTTTACACAATGATAGTAATCTCAATACACACGAATATATAGTTGGCTAAACCCCGTATATAGTTCAAATGCATATTCAGAGTTCATATGTATAAGAAATATTGATAACCTCATTAATATGTATATACATATGACATGTATCGATAAATGAAATATGCAACATAATACTAGAATTGAAACTGAGATGCCTCCTTAAAAAGATCAAGATTATTTTGACTTAAATTTCCCGGTTTTATCAAAACCAATTTCATCCACATTAATAACCCGTTATAATTTGATCCATATGGTCACATTTTGTTTTGCTAAAGAACAATCCCTAACTGTGAATTTTTTTAATTCAATTAAGCAACTGACTACAACGCGTTGGATTCAAGTGAAAACATGAAAAATTGGGATCCAATTAGTACACGAACAAAATCAAAGTAATTAATATTAATGCGTGTTGTATGTTTGCCCATTTTTTTAATTCTAAAAAGTACCATAGAAATTAAAATTAATTAAGACGTTGCTCGTCAAACTTAAAAGAAATCAGAATAGAATGATATACGGAAGCGGCAAAAGATCGTTTTTTATCTAATTAACACAAGGATTTCCATGAAGCATAAAAAATATTGTGAACTTAAATCGCACCAGATTTGCTATTAGAAGATCGACTATCCTAAAACTAAACCTAGCGAATTAACAATTGTTTTTTACTTCTGCAAATGAGAGATGTGAAAATTTAATTGAAAAAAAAATTAAAAAAAAACTATGCGCATTGTTCATATAGATTGAGTCTTAAAAACCGAATTGGAGGAAAAATTGAGTGCAGTTGTACCTGACGTGCGTGCTCTTCTTGTATATTTATATTCTATGTTTGAGCTTTCTCCTTTCTCCATCTTCGAGTTTTACTTTTGATTCAAACTCTATTTTTTCACCTTATGTCTTTTATTCACACAAACTCAATATCTCTTACGCCTATTACTCGTATCTGTGATGAGTTCTGATGTGCCACAGGCGTTCAATATATAGACAGGATCCGAGACATTTGAAATGAGTCAACAAATGTAGTATTAGGGTGGTTAAAAGATAAGGGCAAAATAGGCAAAAAATATTAATTGTTTTTTTTCCAATAGAAAAGTGAACTATTTTACTTTTCTTTGGTGAGTAGAAAATTATGTGGAATTGTTTGTTTAAGTAGTAAGTGAATTGTTGTAGAGTACCATAAAATTTACTAGTGAATGTGATTGCGTTTATTTATTTAAGAAGATAAAATATTTGATTTTATGAATATTATATTTTATTTATATAAAATAAAAATAAAAAATGGCAATTTTTTTTCAGAAAGTTATTGAAATTCTATCAAGCAAATATTCATGTATATGAGTTCTTACACTTGTAATTATTATTTTTACTCATAAACTGGAATTAATCTCGATTCAGATGCTATTATTTACTAGCTGCTCAAGTGCTATTATAGGAATTATTGAAAAAATTATTACGTGGGGATATACAAGACTTAATTACGACAACTATTTAATCCGTCTTAAAAGCGAATTGTTGAATTGATATATTTGATGTGATTTTAAAATCTTATAAATTAAATTTGAAATAATTGCATTTATTTACTTGCAAGGTTGAAATAATTATTTTTTGTACTTCTTGAATTCTAAAAGCAAGTAAAATAATATAACATATTATTTTTTTATAATTTACAACATATTATACGAGATAGAGTTAATAATTAATACTATCCGATAATTTTTCAAAATAAAAGATATCAAAGTACAAGATTCTTTTTTTATTCTCTATTTTCTGATCATCATTATTTTATGTCGCGTGTATTATGAGTCTATTATTCGTAAACGATTCACTATATATCTTTGCAGACCAATTATGAACAAAGCATTAAGGGTAAATTACACATACACCCCTGAGGTATGCTAAAATAATTTTAAGGTCCATGTGGTATCGGTACTTACAATTACCCCCTGAAACACTATTAGAAACTCTAACGGGATAATGCATTGGATATGTTATTTCAATAGAGTTCTAACTGACTATAAGTTTCAGTAAGTGGTGGACAACATAGAGCTAGGGGGTGAGATGGTTTCCCCTATATTTCTTAAATCACCCCTAACTCTATGTGTCTCCACCACTTGCTGAAAATAATAGTCCGTTAAAACTCTATCGGAACAACGTATCCAATGCATTATCCAATTAGAGTTTCTAACAATGTTTTAGCGGGTAATTGTAATTTTTGATACAACATGGACCTTAAATTTATTTTGACATACATCAGGGGTGTGGGTGTAATTTACCCTAAAATTAAACATAGTAAGTGTAACACGTACGGTATTGTGATGAAAGGTTGTGCTACAAGTATGATTAAGAATCGGTTTTGTTTCTTGAAAAATGGATCCAATTACTTCAAAATATGGGTGTAACAAAGTTTATTCGAATTGATACATATAGGTTCATCCGCCGTCTATAGTGTTTGAAGCTGAATCTCTCAATGATTTGTGTGTGAGAAGATTCATTTTCACTATTGAAGATCACAAGATACTCTCTAAGCATATATAAGAACTTGATCTCGAAAAACTCTACATTAATGAAGAGATGTTTGACAAAATAATCTTAATTTACCCTCTGATTGAACTATGCGCCTCGAAAGATGTCTAATGTTATCAAGTACTATTGAAGTGAGTAATCTCCATAATCTCAAGCAATTCTATTTTCAAGAGAATTCTCTAAGGAGACACCATCCTATTATTCAAATTAATCCCTCATTTCTCGAGACTGTCAGTATTTCATGAGGTGATTTGTTTGGTTTCACGAAGCAGACTTCTCCAAGCTTAATTGTTTATTTATGTGCCAAGTGAATTATATGTTTGAACACTTCTCGATATGTAAATTAGTTTCACAAAGCGGACTTTTGAGAGAAGAATTTTTTTGAATATAGTTCATTTCTTAAAAAGTTTTGAAGTGTAGTTTCAAACATAAAAAAATGGTTTATAAAAAAGAAGGCCAGAGGTAGAAGTTACGCTCTGTTTTCTAGATTCACCCAACCGTTCGAGAAAATTGACATCTATGTGTCTTCTGAAGCCAAAAGAGTCGTAATCACCGACCTAAAGTTTGCATTTCTAAGTTTTTTACTTGTTTAATTAGTTTATTTAACAATTTTTAATCTTTTTGTTAGATTATAAGGTGGGAAAAATAGACTTTTGCTCCCACAAGTTTACCTCGGTTTTACATTTGGTCCCCGTTCACAAAAAAACATACACTATTAGAAAATCAAAATTTAGCAACGGACAAATCCATTGCAAAATGACACAAATCCGTTGCTAATCAATATTTAGCGACGAATAATGGCCGTAGCTATTTCCTTAAATAAAACTCGCGTCGCTAAATTTCAGGTACGACTAATGATAATCCATATGTATAGTTTAGCATAACAATCCATGACTACAATCATCGCTAAGCAACTTAACAATCCCTCGAGCAATTCATTGTTATTTTAGCAACTGAAAAATTCATGGCTATATTTGTCGCTAAATTTGAAATTTGTTGCCAAATTCCTCACTATATGTAGAAAGGCAAACATTCATTTTTTTTTAAATATATATTTATATAACATATAGTGACAGGATATACATTAAGATAATATTAATTGGTTATGGATTATAATGGGCATCTTACATATTTATCTCGTTTACAAAATGAAAGTAATCTCAATGTTCACTCATATATAATTGGCTCAACTTCGTATATAGTCCAAATGCATACACACATTTAAAATATAATGTCTTAAACTAAATATACACATGCATGCGATAAAATATAATGTTCACTGATTGATATGTGCAAATTGCAATACTAAAGAAAAATCAATAATTAAAAAAAGATATATAAGTGGAACAAACTAAAAACTCGAACTTCTATTATCTTCATCTAGCTAAGAATATTGTTTTTGTACTCATTTGCTCTTATTCCTGGGTCAAATCCTAGAATATCTATGGTGCGCCTTTAGTGGTCAGAGAATACTTTCGCTATTGCTATATATACTACCTTCAGAGTCTAGTCTAACTCAGTCTACTTGCCACACCAAACTCCCTTTGTCCGGACCGCTTAATGTCGCAGGAATTTGGGGGAGGGGGTAGTCTGAGATAGCCTGGCTTCCAATCCGTCTGGTGCACTCTGCAACACAGTGGCTCATTGGGGCCTCCTATGATCATCGTGTGTGCTTTATATTTCTGTTGTTGTCTGTGTACAGCTGGTGTGGTGCTGTCCGTGTGCAGCTTATGTGCTTTATTTTTGCTGTTGTCTGTGTGCACCTTATGTGCCTTATTTTTCTGTTGCTGTCTGTGTGGAGCTTATTTTTCTGTTGCTGTCTGTGTGCACCTTATGTGCCTTATTTTTCTTGTGCTAATACTAATCACAATACTAATGCTGATTTTGTATCAATGTTTTTTGCAATGATCTATTATTTTGTATAAAAAACAATTATATTCAATCTCGCAACCTTTATATCAAATTCCTTATGTGTGGTAACTGAAGCATCAAAAAACACATTAAATATATTAGAAATTAATATTTAATTATATTATCAAACTCACATTAAAATTATTTAAATTATAAGGGTGTAAGCAAACGTCAAGACATAAAAATAACAATAATTGTTGTTAATATGATAGATTATGAAAATCCTCATGAACTTTGGCTAAATTACGAAAAACACCCCCATTTATCGGTAATTACCAAAATTTCCTCATGTTTGTTTCTATCTTACACGACCCCCTTAAGGTATGATTTTTTTTTTTTTTTTTTTTGCAATCTTTTTTATTCCATGTAATATCCTTAAAAAATGTGGATTGTATCCTTGTACACATGACATTTCTTTTATCCTACTTTTTTAAAACAAAAATTACCCTTAGGGGAGGTAGTTGTAATATTAAAAGGTTGTGAAAGTGTTATTTATGAAAAATAAATTAAGATTCCGTGTAAAGTCTCTCTTATGGTATTTTTTGTCGCGTGTGCAAGGTAGAAACAACATTTTTCGGGGAATATTCCAAGTAATAAAAAAATCCGTGAAAAATTATATTGTAAGGGGGTTGATGTAAGATGGAAAGAAACATCAGGAATATTTTGGTAATTATGAATATGTGGGGGCGTTTTCTCAAATTAGCCTAAGATTAGAGGGTTTTTGTAATTTATCCCCGTTAATATACATCTTAAATTGATTTACACGTATGACCACATGTTAAAAACTAACATAAAGGTTGATGCTAATCAAAATAGATCAAATTCCAAGTAAACAAAAGTCATCATAAAATGCTTATGTAAATCATAAATGAAAAAATAAAAATTAATTGATTTTTTGTTTAAATCAGTCGAATATATTGTGATTTAAAAAATAGAGATACATAATCGATATTAGATTTTTATAAACATTATAAAATAAATAATTTTATTTTATAAATATTTTAAAAATGTAAAGTAAAAAAATAAATATATCTTATTATATATGATGGGGAAATAGAAAACTTAAGTATATTTCACTAATTTACATACATAACTTGTAAGTTAGACAAAAGAACTCATGTATTCCAATATCAAAATATAGTGAGACATACACGGTGTTAAAATATTTAATAATCAATTATTTACGCTATAATACCCTACATTGATATTTTTATTTTCCTATGATTTAAAATTTTAATTTTAAAAATTAGTTAGGATATTTGTAGCTAAACATTTTTTTTCCGTGATAGTATGTTTATATCTTTACCCACACTATAATGGATTGTAATGAATCTCGTATAAGTTCAATATGGTACCAATATCGTACCAAATGAAATGATAACCACTAATTTGATATTTGTTAGATAATTTTTTAGGGGAAATTTGCTAGACACCCCTTATTTTGGACTTATATAGCTAGAGATCCTAGTTGTTAGATGAATATAGGCATAGGTCCTTTGACCCAATAAATTAATATAAATAAATTAAAATAATTAGTATATACACCATAACACCCTCAATTAATAAGAAAACAAATCTTATATATCCTCTCTCTCCAATCTCACGTTACTTTCTCCCTATATAATTCCTCATCTCTCTCTCCTTCTGCATTTCAATTCTCACGCCTCTCTCTCTCTCTCGTGCTTCTCTCTTTTTTTTTCTCTTTTTCGTTTTCTTTTTTTTTTTAGTGAAGAAATATTATAGAGATGAAAAAAACAAGGATCTTAATAGATTATGAGAGGATTTCTTTGTGAAATAATTAAAGAGGACGACAAACATCCCCTCCCAAAAAAAATCAGAAATCCAAAATCCTAGTCAAATTCGCATTGTGTTTTCCGTATGTAGAACCTCCCATCGTTTGTTGTTAGAAATTTCCGTTTGCAGTTGGTTAAATTTCGTTTGTTGTTTGAAAAATTGCGTTTGATGTTGAGATTCGATTCCTCTAGTTTACAATTTGCAAGGTATGTCTTAAGTTACATTTTACAAACATTTTTGTTTAATATTTTTGTTGTTTGCAAATTGTTCTATAAACAATTTTTTGGTTGATGTTTTTAATGATGCTGATTTTTTTATTTTTTTATTTTCAGTTTGATGTTTGCGTTTGGCCAAGTCATAGGTAGTTTATTGCTTGCAATTCAATAATGCAAGTTTTGCTGAATGTTTTTCTTCAGTTTGTTGTTTGCATTTGGCGAAGTCATAGGTAATTTTTGGTTTGTAATTTAGTAATACAAATTATGAATTTTGTTTTTTCAGTTTGCTGTTTGCGTTTGGCGAAATCATAGGTATTTTGTTGTTTGCAATTCAATAATATAAAATCTAATTTTCAGTTTGCTATTTGCAGTTCGCAGAGTCATAGACGTCGCAGTTCCCGGATCATAGGCGGTGGTGGGGCTGCGGTGACGTTTTTAGAGTATGAGTTTGTAAAATAAATTTTATATTTTCGTTATGAATTAATTTATTTGTTTTAGTTAATATTTGGAAGAGATATGTTTGGGAATTTGTTATGATAGAGAGATTTTTTGGGATTTTGTTTGATTTAATTAAGGGTATTTTTGCCATAATAGATATTATTAATTTGGCTTAATTCCACTTTGCACCCTTGAAATATACCATTTTGGCACTTTGCACCCTCGAAAAATAATAATAGCACTTTGCACCCTCAAAACACAATAAATCATTCACAATGCACCCTCAATTGAATAATAAAGGCAATTTTATTTTTCATTGGTGTTTTTCTTTTTGGGGTACAAAATAAAAAAAAAATTGATGTTTTCTTGAACCTCAAACCTAATTTCGAGCGGACAAAGTGCGAAAAAATAAAAATTACACCGGATTATTTAAAAAAAACTACATTATCTTACAAAAGAAAAATAAAAAAAATAATCTTTTATCACTAAATTATTCGATTGTGGATCTTTTATGTCACTGTTTGTAAAATATTAGGTGAAAATATTTGGAAGAAAAAATAATTTTCAGATAACTTGATAACGTAATAGCTGAATGATTTTTTTTCGTAAAATATTTTATTTTGATAAAACAATATAATTTTTAAATATGTTGATGGAATGTATTTTTATTTTTGAACTTTATAGTTTCAAAATGATGATGAATAAAAAAAATATTTGACATTTGGCATCCTAAAAAAATATCACTACAAATATTAAATTTATATTTTTTAGCTTTAAAAAATCATTTGGGGTGCATTACGCATGATTTATTGTATTTCGAGGGTGCAAAGTGCTATTAATTTATTTCGAGGGTGCAAAGTGCCAAAATTGTATATTTCAAGGGTGCAAAGTGGAATTAAGCCTTACTAATTTACTAAAACATTAAATTTTGACTTGGATTTACACACATAAATTATAATATAGAGGGACCTATAGCAAATTGCCCCAATTTTTTATTGGTATAATATGATACTGGAAATTTGATAGCTTTTTCCATCCATAGCAACAATATTGCATCAAACTTTCTCGATTTGGAAAGACACACACATAATTATGCAATTACTTCTTATATAATTGTAGTCATTTATATAATATATAAATATTTTATTGAGTTTGTAACTAAAAATGGATTGTAGAAACTATTAATTTGCCTATTGATATTGTATTTGTTAATGTAAACTATTTAAAGTAACAACACCTCCAGTGAGGTTATTAAATGGGCTATCAAAACCTTTAACCACAATTTTCATACTAAAAAAATAGTAATTTTAATTCCAATAAGGTTATGAAATAAGAGTTGTATTTTTATATTTCATCTTTCGGAATTTAAAAATACTTCATGCCGAATAAAATATCAAATATGAGTTATGAATTTAATCACGCACCTCAGTGCCCATTTAGATTATGACATGTGGCAGTTAGATATATAAATTAATTTAATTATTTTTAATTAACAACTATTTAATACCTATGGTTAGAGCATATTAAATATCACATAAATATTTGCAAAATTATTTTGATACTTTTGAGTTAGAGTTACTCTAGATATGTATTTATATATATCTATCAAAGTTATAGAGAAACACTTATTAGTAGAATCCGGTATATAGTATATACAATCATTATACATTTTAAATGAAACAATTGATATTCTTATTTTTGTGTATTGAATAAAGTGAATAAACGAATTTAATATTGAAGATTTAGAATAGTATTGTCATATTTGGAAAATATAAAATAAATATTTTTTTTTATCAATTGATTAAACTGAACTTATGTTCTTCAATTTATTAGTATAATCATGAGAAAGTGTGTATTTTAATTAGTATATAATTAAAAAATTTAAATCAATTATAAAATTTATTGTCACTAGATTTCGGTGAAGAAAAAAGAAAAGATAAAACAATAACATGACATTCATGTAGTATAATTTTTAATATGGTAAATAATTGGATAATATTACTGCACACATCATAGGAAAAAAAAATAATGTCAATTTCCGCAATATAGTAAATTCAAACATATATCTTTCTTTTATACAGATAATTTAATATATAATATTAAATTAGTACAAAAAAACATATTATCTAGTAATGTTCACGTAAAATGTATTATATATTAATATCAAATGATTTATTCTGCATATTTTTTTAATATAAATCCAAATTTATTAATTAAAATACAAAATTTTCGTAACATCACAAATCATGCAACAATAATAAGAGAAGCCTTTAAATTGTATTTAACTAAATTTAAATTAAACTAATTACTATTAAAATTAAATTCAAAAATAAATCTATTTATAGTTTCCAACATAAAAGGTCTGTTTGTTACATGAATAAATTTATACTTGCAGGTCTAAGAACTGCTGTTGGGGCTAATACCTAACACGCAACTGCACGTATCGCAAACAAGTAGTAAAAGTGGACTCGTGAGAGTCGGATGTCGATCCCACGGGGAATACTCAAATTATCTAATCCTAAGTACCAAATTCTAACAACTATGATTTTTATCCAGCCTACGCAAGTTTGTCGAATTAAATCAATTAAACAATTAAACTAATTAAGAAAGCAAAGAATCACGAGAAAATATCAATAAAAACGGACCTATGATTTTATCTTCCCCCTATGCAAGAATTGCTCACCCAAAACCCCTCAATTATGAAATATATGATTCATGATTATTAAACCGAGACACTAATTTACTCATAACCCGCTGTCGCGTGTATTATGAGTCTATTATTCATAAACGGTTCACTATATGTCTATGCAAACAAATAATGAATAAAGCATTAACTAACAAGTCTCGTAAATGGCTACCTAAGGTGATATCTGTATGTCTACGACATCACATGCAATTGACACACTCATCCGGTGAAAACTACTCGAAGGTTCTTATACTTACCGTCCAATTATCAAAATAGCTCTGTCGAGTCAATCTTAATAATCACAGATAAAGCACATAAATTGATCAAGTTCATGCACTAACAATCATAACAAGTATAAGAAATAATCATAAAATCATAATTGCATAATCTCAAGAAAACGGGTTCACCATCCCCACATAGGGTCCCACAAAATCCTAGATTAAAAACTTAGCTACTCATGTTCTCTACGAAAAACATAATAAAAATATAAAAAGACATAGATTAAGAAAAGATAGATAAAAGGTCTTGTAACTTCCGGTGGCTTATACCTATATTAATGAGAAAAACTCCCTCCCCATTGATACCCACAATTATCTCTCTATGGATTTTTGTTCTTTGCATTATCTTTGTCTCTCTTTATCTTGTTATTTACATTCTTATGTATTTCCACAATCACAAACCAAAGAGCTAGATTAAATAGGTGATTTTACAACACGTTATCAGCACAAATTGCTAGCCTTGATCGTGGAAAGATAATCATTCGTGGGGCAAGGATACTCGAAGAATTAGGGCGTTCGTGGAAAGGTAATCGTTCGTGAGACAAGGTTACTCGGAGAACTTTTGATTCGGGTTTGTATGTAAAACGGTAATCCCTTGCAATTTCAATTTCTTAAGAGATGCATGCTAGATAAATTTGATGGCATGATATATATGAAGAATGATATATTAATCTCGAAATTATAAATGTGAGTATGCATACTAAGAGTCATGTATAATTAACACATTAATTTAATTTATTTGGCTATTTATTGTGTTTTGCATAATTGCCACATGTTGAACCATATTATTTTAAGGGGTCTTAAGATATAGATCCCTAGTGACAAAACTAATTAGAACTAAATGACAAGCTCTACTAAACATTTGCTTCACATCCTTTATTAAATTCATTCCAAAAATGCCCTTTCACTCATGTTTATTTTTTCAATTTTCACTATGCATTTTTTACATTATTATAAATAATTTTTTTTCCTTATTTATAACACTTTTTTTTGAAAATTACCATTTTTTTTTCTTCTTTTTATTACATAATTCAGCAGATTTTAAAAATACTATAGTATACTATGGTGTACTATGTTGTTATATGGTGTACTATCGTTTTTACACTATTATTAAAAAAACAATTCTACAATATTATTAAAAATTACAAAACTAAACTTGTTTTTCGTTTTTGTTAATTCAATATATATATATATATATATATATATATATATATATATATATATATATATATATATATATATATATATATATATATATTTAATATATATATAGATATACAAATATATACATAGATACATATGTATACTACGGTATTCTATGGTCTACTACGGTATACTAACAAACCCTAGCAGCCAACAACACACAACCCTAGCCGTCAACGCTGCAACCTTCAAACCCAAGCGGCCAAGATCTGCAGCCGTCGCTCCCGTAGTCACCTACCAACTGTTGGAAAACCTAGATTTACGATTTTGAACCCAAATCAACCAAAATCTCTTGAAGATCAAGATCAAATCTCCTCCGTAACCATATCTCCGCCGCCACAACCACCACAACCCCTCGCCGCCATCTCGACCACCACAACCCACCGCCTTGACCACCACAGCCCCTGCCGCCGCCTCAACCACCACAGCCTCCGCCGTCGCCTCGACCACCACAATCGCTCGCCGCCATCTCGACCACCACAGCCCGCCGCGATCTCGACCACCACAACCCGCCGCCTCGACCATCACAACTCGCCGCCCCGACTCAACCACAACTTCTATACTTCTGCTCTTTAGATCCTCTGATCTCGTATCTTTAATCCTTCTTTAATTTTTGCAATTTCACACGTTTGCTAGTTTTCTCAAAAGAATTATTTTCCGTCTTTGAGAGAGTGTGTGTTACGGTTGAGAGAAAAGGGGTGGGTGGGGCGGCGGAAAAATTAGGGTGAGGAGAAAGAGATAAATGTGATTTTTTATTAATTATATTAAGGGTATTTTCGGGTTAAATTAAAATCAAAGGATGTGGTTCAAATTTTATTTACAAATAAGGATTTAGTTAAACTATTCTGTTTGAGGTTGTCCCCCATATCTAATTAGGTTTGATTTAAGGGGTGTCTAACATATTACCCCTTATTTTAATTCTCTTGTGGTTAAAATGTCAATTTATGTTTTCACATCTATGTATAAATATTGTGATTTATTTATATATCTCTAGAATTCAATGGATTGCGCCAGCAAATGTGTTATTGCATATCATCAAAACAAGTAATATTTTGATGCCCTTTTGATTTCATAATATCCTAGTGCGTGGTTTGGAATTATATTATGTATGGAATATAATAGGAGCTTTTAATTTTTGGTTTTTCAATTTTATCCCTCTTTTGGGACTTTCGTACCAATTGAGAATAATTTTTTAGAGGATAATTTATTAGGTAAAGCCCAGAAGCTGAGACTATGTTTCTGATTAAGAGATAATTAGATGAAGTCCTTCTTCTGGACTGTTCATCGAACGATTGTCCTAATAAAGAATGGGATACCCTGACTAGTCGCTTTGATTACCAAAAGACAATACGCTTGCCTGAAGCAAGGACCAAGTGTTCATAAACGATTTGTATATGAACTTTAAAATCCGAATAGTGCTCAAAATCAGAACATAGATATATGTTTTATATGTGTTGCATCTGAGCATTGGTCACGCACCTGAAGTGCGAGGCACGTTGGGGCTGGAGATGCAAATAATAATGCACTAGCATAGACTGAGTTGGTAGATGCAAATATTTTCTATGTATAGCCCATCACTCAGCTTCCATACTTGGGCACATCTGACCAAATAACCCTGGTTGGGATATGATTGAACTGTTGATTTCATGCATTATGTTTATTTTATTACTCGGGTTTATTATTTTATTGAATTTCAATCATCTTCCATATTCGTAGTTTGATTATGTTTAGTTTATGCTCTGGATCATATAAGTATGTCACTATGTGTTCTAAGTTAATTATAATGTTATTCAGTGTTGTTTGCTTGATGATTTTATTTAGTACGTGAAGTACTGAATAAATATGATTAGATTTATATAACTCTGTAGACATGACATCGGGGGATAAATGTCTGGTAGATAGTGCGACAACACATACTATCCTGAGAGATAAGTCGTACTTTATTAATTTCATGTCTATTTGTAGCAAGACCTCTTTGATAACTAAATGAGGCACATTAGTTTTGATAGATGGTTATGGTAATGTCCACATTATGTTATCTCATGGCACAACTTTTGCCATTAAAGTAGCTCTTTTTCCTCCACGTTCCAGTAGAACGATGTTGAACTTTAAAGATATTTGAGCTAATGGTCATTATGTTGAAACCATTAAAGAAAAGAAATCGAATTTATGTGCATCACCTCTAACGTGTACAACCAGAAGCGTACATTAGGAAAATTAGAGGAATTTTTGACACGGTTATGTAGAACCACAATTTGAATGCCAAAAGCATAAGTTGTCGATTGCTCAAAATCAAGTAATTTGATTATATGTCAGCATATGCACATACATGTAATGATTCAATATTTTTCTTGGAGGTAATCCAAGAAGATATATGTGGACTATGTATCACCATCTATAACTTAAATTTAGAACCTTAGACAAGTGATCTCTTACCCGCTCAAATTGCGGACTGTCACTTTAATGAGACTATCTTCCCGCCGTTAGGGGGAGAAAAGAACGTCCACAATAACGTTCCTGAAGAACGGCGTGAAGTCTTGTGGGACGACCCCACCTTGTCATCAAGATCCCCTACCTCAGAGAATTTATATATAGATTAATAGATCATCCACACTAACTTTCCTGAAGAACGACGTGAAGTCATGTGGGACGACTACTAAATCTGCAAAAAATGTCAACACTAATGTTCCTGAAGAATAACGTGAATTCGTGTGTGGCGAATAATGCCGAACTCACTCTCTGGTATGAAAAGGTGACGAGATCTCAAATAAGCCTCCAAGGATAGATGTTCTAGAAGGACAATTGCGGGTAGGCCATCAATCTATGCTAACTAGTCTTGCCTCCATTCATAGGAGAGGGGGAACGCAATGGGACCAAATGATTCTCATCCCCGGAAGTGGATGAATGCCCAACAATTGAATCCGGTTAGCACTAGTATAAATGGGATCTCACCTGATCCATATCATAAAATAATTCCGGACTATGGATTCGTCCTGCAGACGAAGTCGGGGGACGCCTCGACATTAATATCCATTCCCGTGAATAGGAAAAACTCAGTTAGTTATTCATGCATGAACGAGATGTGGTATTGGGATCAAATGATCATCGATGATAAACTTACCTACACAGTAGCTATTGAATGTTTTAACGAGTCAAGATATAAAAAAAATGAAAAAAAAAAAATACAATCCAAGCTGAATTTGATTCCTTGATAAAATGATGAGTGTAGAGACCAGTAGTTACTACAACTCCTTGAATTTCACCCATGAGATATAAGTGGGTACTCACAATGAAAAGAAACGAGATTGGGAGCCAAAAAGCTCATCTCATACCTCAAACGAGATTGGGAGCCATTAAGCTCATCTAATAGATCAATAAATGAAATGATATTGGGAACCAGAAGATTCACCTCATAGCTCAAATGAGATTGAGAGCTAGGAGCCTCATCTCATAACTCAATGAATGAAATGAGATTGAGAACCAGAAGATTCATCTCATAGCTCAACGAGATTGGGAGCCAGGAGACTCATCTCAAAGCTCAATGAATGAAATGAGATTGGGAACCAGAAGATTCATCTCATAGCTCAAACGATATTGGGAGCCAGGAGACTCATCTCATAGCTCAAGGAATGAAAGGAGATTGAGAACCAAAAGATTAATCTCATAGCTTAAACGATATTGAGAGCTAGAAGACTCATCTAATAGCTCGAATGAGATAGCGAGCCAGAATACTCTCATAGTACAATGATTGATGAGCAAATGATATTGGGAGCTCGAATACTCATCTCATAGTTCAAGGATTTCTTCAGCAACCTGAGATTGATTTTAAAGATGTATACTCTCTCATGATAAATGTTATTAAATGCGTGGTCAACAAGTATCTTACGGGGATCTCGATACAAGTATTTATATGAAAGTTCCAGAAGGACTTCAATTTCCTGAAGCAATTAGTTCAAGACATGAAACATAAAATCAGTTGGGCAGAGACGTTCACTTTAATTATGACTAGAAATATTCCAGAAGAATATAGGATAATCGCCTAAGTGAACAATTGCTCGGAAGAGAATAGGTGAACAATAATTGGTTTTAATTGTTCTTATTACTAAAATTTATATTAAGGATTTGAACTTGATTTGGTTGATTTGGACTACTGAAGAAGTCATGTAAGAAAAACTCAATTGTTGAAAATTTGAGTTCAGGATCAAAGATCTAAAGAAGACTCTCGACCGACTTAAAATTTATCATGTCAATTCGATTTTTGTCCATCAATCAAATTACATCTAGAAGATGTTATGGATAAAGAGAAATTATCGAGTAACACCTATGGGAGTTTGACAGTGATATAGGTCCAATAATTCATTATGTCCCATGGAGGAGGACGATGAAGTGTCGACACAAGAAGTGCCATATCTAAATGCAATATGTGCATTATTGTACTTAACTCTATGTTCTCGATATGATTGTGCTTTCCGGTAAGTTTGTTAATTAGATTTAGCTCACCTCACATACGATGTATGCATCACTGAATGATGCAAAGCTTGTGATTCATATTGGCATTGACCAGAAGTCATACCCACACAAAACTTGTTCCCAAAATATATTGTTTTGTATTCAAAATATCGTTATGTCTTGGATATTGTAAAGTGTAAATTAGTGGTCACTTAGTCGAATCATGCAATTTTTTTTGCTTTACGAGGTAGTGCGTGAATATGCACATGGCCTGAAGCCATGATTAGGCATGTTCGAGATTCCTCCGAATTGGTTAACACAGAAGATCCTACGAGATTGTATTTGACTATAATGCAACATGCATTGAGAAAAAGAAGATGAGCTTCATTAAATGTGACAAATCCAAGAACATAGTTGAGGTTTTCTTCAATCAACAACAATAAGAGCTCAAAGAATAATGATCCAGCAGATCATGATTTAAGATAACTACGCTAACTTATTTACTAAGTCTTCGCCTAAAGTCACTTTGGAAAACCATGTTAAGCCTATTGACATGCGTAGATTATACGAACTCGCTCCCTTGTAGACATCAGGGGGAGTTAACTTGAGGGGGAGTATCCTGTAGGTACTCAGTATCCAGAAGATACCCGGGGTGCCATGTTGTACTCTTTTTCCTTCGTGCCAGATTTATTTTTCCCACAGGGTTTTCGTTACTAGACAAGGTTTTAATGAGGCAACATTTGTTGATTGAAAAGATTGTGCGTTGTACTCTTTTCCCTGACCGATGTTGTTTTTTTCCCAATGGGTTTTATGACTCGGAAGGTTTTAACGAGGCAACACAAAAAGCACAATAGTGGTTCGATAGGTAACCAAGGGGGAGTGTTGTAAATAATATGGAATGTGTGGTTTCCTAACTTAACCACTTTGAGGGTCTTTTCAACCTCCCACTAGTGTAAACTTCCCACGATGTGTGTAGGAAATAACTTCCATGGAACTTCTATTTGTAACTCCTCCTTGTAACTTCCGGTGGCTTACACTACACCTATATTAATGAGAAAAACTCCCTTCCCATTGATACCCACAATTATCTCTCTACGGATTGTTGTTCTTTGCATTATCTCTGTCTCTCTTTGTCTTGTTATTTACATTCTTATATATTTCCACAATCACAAACCAAATAGCTAGATTACATAGGCAATTTTACAACAAGTTATTGCAAAAATCCCATCACAGGATGATGCCTTTGGAAACAACAATTTGGTATTTTAGCCCAAGCACGACAGTATCAGCATGCTCATCTATTGAAATCTCAAATTCTGGATAAGTAAGTTGTGCAGTTGTTAAGTGTATATTTTTACACTTTATCGTATCTTATTATTTGAGCTTTTGGTGTGATTTAATGATAATTGGTGTTTAAAAAGTTGATTTATTGTATTTTAGGTACAAATTGAAGAATTGGAAAAGTTTGGGGTCAAAACTGCAATTTTGGAGAAAATATGGGCCAAAAGTGAAATAATCAAAAATCTGAAGAAATTGGCACGGGACGGCTGTCCCAGATTTACACTTAAAACTGGGACGGTTGTGCCAACTGCAGAACTTGGGCAGAAGGTTTCGGCGATTCTCGCGCGGCCGTGTGAGAATTACACTGATTTTCGCGCGGCCGCGCCAAAACACGCTGGAGAAAATTTTGGACTTTTAATCACACAAGGAAACCTAGAATCATCTACCAAGTTGGGACATCTATTTAAGGGTAAACCAAGCACGAATTAAAGGACTTTCACACAATTTTTGACACAAGCTTGTAGCGAGAGGAGCGAGAGAACGACGAATCGAAGGCGGAGAATTGACAAATCTTCATCACAATACATCTTTTATCTATCTTTTCTTAATCTATGTCTTTTTATATTTTTATTATGTTTTTCGTAGAGAACATGAGTAGCTAAGTTTTTAATCGAGGATTTTGTTGGAACCCTATGTGGGGATGGTGAACCCGTTTTCTTGAGTTTATGCAATTATGATTTTATGCTTATTTCTTATACTTGTTATGACTGTTAGTGCATGAACTTGATCAATTTATGTGCTTTATCTGTGATTATTAGGATTGACTCGACAGAGCTATTTTGATAATTAGACGGTAAGTATAAGAACCTTCGAGTAGTTTTCACCGGATGAGTGTGTCAATTGCATGTGATGTCGTAGACATACATATATCACCTTAGGTAGCCATTTACGAGACTTGTTAGTTAATGCTTTATTCATAATTTGTTTGCATAGACATATAGTGAACCGTTTATGAATAATAGACTCATAATACACGTGACAACGGGTTATGAGTAAATTAGTGTCTCGGGTTAATAATCATGAATCATATATTTCATAATTGAGGGGTTTTGGGTGAGCATTTCTTGCATAGGGGGAAGATAAAATCCTAGGTCCGTTTTTATTGATATTTTCCTGTGATTCTTTGCTTTCTTAATTGGTTTAATTGTTTAATTGATTTAATTCGACAAACTTGCGTAGGCTGGATAAAAATCATAGTTGTTAGAATTTGGTACTTAGGATTAGATAATTTGCGATACGTGCACTTGCGTGTTAAGTATTAGCCCCAACAAGTTCTTGGCGCCGTTGCCGGGGAATACGGCTAAATTATCTGTTTATCCTAATATTAAATTTGAGCAATTTTTCTTGCTTCAACCGTTTTATTTATTTTATTTAATTACTTTATTTGTTTTAGATACTTTTTATGCGACAATGGAAGAAGAGAATAATCGTAGGGGAGATGACCAAGGGCGCTTACCGAATGCGGCAGGAAATATCGTTATCGAGCAAGAGCAACTTCAACTAATTAATCCACCACCTCGTCAACGAGCATTGAATGAGTACACCGTTCCAGCACTCAATGGGTTTCAATCAAGCATCCAGCAGCCTCCCATTGAAGCCAACAATTTCGATATTCGAGCGGGACTCCTCACTATGCTCCAAAACAATGGGTTATTCAGCGGACTAGCTCATGAAGATCCACATCTCCACTTGGTCAACTTTCTCGAAACGTGTGATTCGCACAAGATGAACGGAGTATCACCCGAAGCACTGCAACTCCGCTTGTTCAAGCACTCTTTACAAGGAGCAGCCCGAGAATGGTTACAAACTCGCGCACCGCACTCCATCTCGTCTTGGCCCCAGCTAGCACAACTCTTCATGCACACATATAACTCCCCAACAAAAACTGAGAGAATCTGGAGAGAAATACAAAACTTCATACAAGAAACCGGTGAAGCATTATTCGAGACGTGGGAGCGGTTCAAACAATTTATTCGGAGATGCTCGAATCACGGTCTTCAAGAGTGGCGGCAACTTCAAATATTTTATGATGGATTGCAAGATAATTCAAGAATGGTGCTCAATTCAGCAGCTGGCGGTATGTACATGAGCTTGACATATGACGAAGCTTACGAACTTTTGGAGCGGATCGCAAGGAATAAATACATGCGGGCATCGGACCGGTCAAATAGCGGAGCCAATAAGACGAGAGGAATTTTAGAGTTAGACGGGGTCACCGCAATCACCGCCCAGTTAGAAAAGCTATCAAAGCAAGTAGCAGCTTTGCAGACTCAGCAAGTCCATGCAGTCCAAGGTCCCGACCGATGCTTAGAAGAAACGGAGTCTCTAAATTACGTGAATGACACCAACCGACAACAGAGGAACCCGTACTCCAACACTTATAATCCGGGATGGAAAGATCACCCCAACTTTGGATGGGGAGGCAATCAGCAAGGACAAAGGCCAGCTCCCGGATTCCAAAATCCGCCTCAAGCTCAACCTCAAGGTGGAGATCTCGCAAATATCCTTGCGCAATTTATGACAACCACTCAAGCCTTCATCCCAAATTTGGAAACACAGATGGGTCAACTTGCAACCCTGCTAAACGCGAGGCCATTGGGAGCACTGCCGTCGAATACGGAAGATCCTCGAAACGGCAACATCGAGCAGTGCAATGCAGTAAGTTTGCGAAATGGGAGGCAATTAGAAGAAGGTCCTAAAAAGTTCGTAGCACCACCGCCTACTGAAGAGGAGCCCAAGGAAAAAAATGGGGCCGGGCAAAGCAACACAAAATTCATAGTAAGTAAACATACTCCCAAGGTACCTTTCCCTCAACATTTTCAAAACTCTAAGCTTGATATGCAATTTCAGTTATTTTTGGATTATCTTAAAAAGTTGCATGTTAATATTCCTTTTGTTGAGGCACTTAAGAAGATGCCGAACTGGGTTAAGTTTATAAAGGAACTTGTATCGAAGAAGATGAGGCTTCCGGAGTGTGCAGCAATAGTAGACCTCAATGAGCAAAGTAGTGCTATCCTTGCAAATAAAATTCCACCGAAGCTTAGAGATCCGGGCAGTTGTACCATTCCATGCACAATAGGTACTAGGTATTTTGGGCGGGCGTTGTGTGATCAAGGGGCGAGCGTAAATTTAATGCCTTTATCAATTTATGAGAAATTGAATTTAGGAGAAATTAAGCCCACTTCCGTGACCTTGCAGCTAGCCGATAGATCTTTTACTCACCCTTTAGGTATAGTGGAGGATGTATTGGTTAAGGTAGATAAGTTTATACTCCCGCCCGATTTTCTAGTACTAGACATAGAGGAAGATGAAAATATTCCCCTTATCTTAGGACGCCCCTTCTTAGCAACCGGTAGGTCAAATATTGATGTAGGAAAGAGAGAGCTAAGAATGAGTGTGGGGGAAGAAACAATGATCTTCAAGGTGTACCGGGTGGATGAAAAGCCTACTACGGCTAATGGATGTTATCTTCTCGATGAGGTAAGTGATTCTTTACTTTTTCCTGTTAAATTACATGATTTAGATTTTTTTGTGGATACTAATGTGCATGTAGGAGAACAAAAGAAAAAGGTTGAGTTGGTTACAACACCTACTCAAAACACCGTGATAAAAGACGATGTTGGCAAGCCTCATGACATCAAGAAGAATAAATTCAAGGGCATTCCTAAGCGAACCAGTCGAAAGAAGAATCGAATCAACCCATTTATTCAAGACTTTCTCCAAAGGGAAGTAAGGAGATGGGTTCAAAAGCTAAGGAATTGAAGAGCATGAACAAAGTCTGGCTGAAGACTGTAAACTTAGCGCTTCTCGGGAGGCAACCCGAGATTTTCGTTTTTTTTTTTATTTATTTTTCTTGGTTTATTTTATTTATTTATTTTACAAGCATGTAAGCTAACAATTTAAGCATATTTATAATTTTCAGGTCAAGATATTGCAGCTCCAGAGGTCATACGGCCGTCCCAAAACAAGGCCAAAATCTCATACGACCGTGTGGAAATCGGAAAAAGCTACTGCCCAATTTTCACTTTGCGCACGGCCGCGCGAGAAAAACACTATGATCTCACATGGCCGTGCGAGAAACAGACAGCTACTGCCCAATTTTGGTAATTCGCACGGCCGTGCGGAAAACAGTTCAAAATCTCATACGGCCGTGCGAAGCTCAACAGAAGCATAATAATAGCGAGGGTGGAGAGCAAACCGGAGATGGCTACGACGACTTATTCAGGTGTATTCTATCCTTAAAACTTCGTGCTAATTACATTGAGGGCAATGTAAATTTTAAGTTTGGGGGTGGAAAATTACTTGCTTTTATGTGTTTTAATTTTTTTTAGTTTGCATGCCTTAGTTTTTTTTATTTTTTTTTATTTTAGTTGTTTTAGTTTATTTATTGCTTTCAAAAAAAATATTTGAGATAAATTCTTCGATAATTCATGATGATGAAAGATGGTTGATGTTTAATGATGAAATTGCTTGCTTTATCTTGACTGTGATTGAATTTTGGTGAGCTTTTGATTCAAAGTGTCGTAGGTAGGAGTCATTGTTAGGAATCACGAATTATGCCTTGCTTTGGTTGAAAGTTTTGTGTTTTAAAACGTGGAATTAATTTATGCTATATCATATGCTATTCGGTTTTAGAACTTGCCTGAGGAATTTTTTTTTTCTCAACAAATTTACTACGCCGAATATGACTATATGTGACTATTTCAATTGTAGTCATATTCTTTCTTTATATTGAAGATTTTTACATTTTTAACTTAAAAAAATTCCAATTATATAGTGTGGTACAATCCAATCAACATCCACACAAAAAATCACAATTTGAATCTTGTTATTACAAGTCAACTTGAAACAATAAGATAGAACATATTCGAATACGACTACAATCATATTCAACAATAGTCATATTCGAATATGACTATAGTCATGTTATAGTCATGTTACTGCTGCTGTTATATCTGGAAAATAAAAACGACAACGAAGATTGTGTATTATTTACGAAAACAATCCAATCAACATCCACACAAAAAACCACAATTTGAATCTTGTTATTACAAGTCAACACGAAATGATTAACTGGAACATATTCGAATATGACTATAGTCATATTCAACAATAGTCACAGTAAATATTACTGTTGCTGTTCAAATCTGAAACTGTAATACAGAAATAAAACACACACAAACATAAAACAATATTTCACACACAAACATATACAAAACACACACACACACACACACACACACACACACACACACACACACACACACACACACACACACACACACACACACACACACACACACACACACACACATACATTTCACACACATGCACACACCCACATACAAAGTCACAAGAGATCCAAAGATCTAAAAATCACAAGAGACATATATAAAGAAAAAAAAAATCACAAGAGACAGATGTAAAGAAAAAAAAACACAAGAGAGAAAGAAAGGTAGAGAGAGAGAGACAATATTTCACACACACATACAAAACACACACACACAGACCCACATATCCATACATATATGACAAAGTGATTTGTTTTCTGTCGGCAAGGGGTGTTGTGGTGTGGAGAAGGCGACAACATGAGTTTTTGGGGAGGTTTGACGGCAGAACACTAGGCGGCGGATGTGATCGGTTGTTGGGTGAGTGGATAATTGCGGTGGTGTGAAAAGGAGGGAGGAGGGCGGCGACGCTGGTGTAAATCTCGAAGGAGAACGACGGCACTGGTGTAAATCTCGAAGGATAGCGGCACCGGTTTATAGATCTGCAATGAAAAAAAGAAGAAGAAAGAGAACAGAGAGAGAGAGTGAACGTGAGAGAGAGAGAGTGTTTGAACGTGAGAGTTATACAAAGAATAAGGAATAAAATTAGGGTAAATTACACCCACACCCCTGAGGTATGCTTAAATAACTTTAAGGTCCCTGTGGTATCGATAATTACACTCACCCACTTGAAACGTAGTTATAAACTCTAATGGGATAATGCAATGGATACGTTATTACGATAGAGTTCTAACGATCTATTGGTTTCAGGATGTGGTGGAGACAAAAAAGAGTTATGGGTGATTTAAGACATATTGGGGGAGCCATGTCACCCCATAACTTCCCATAACTCTATGTTATCTCCACCACTAGCTAAAAGTAATAGACCATTAGAACCCTATCGAAATAATGTATCCAATGCATTATCCCGTTAGAGTTCCTAACTACGTTTCAGGGGGTGAGTGTAATTATCGATACCATAGGGACCTTAAAATTATTTAAGCATACCTCAGGGGTGTGGGTGTAATTTATCCATAAAATTAATACCCTAGCACATAGAGGCATTTTAGTTTTATCATATCTGGTCAAGGCGGTCTCACTAATTTAGACTGGGATTTGGGTTATGGGAAAAATCTGTAAAGTCAATTACGTTTAATTCAAAAAAAATTTATATGAGTGGTATTGCATAATTCCCCTTAAAAATGATGGAAAGAGAAAAACAAAGTTAATATAAACACGTATCGATTATAGAGGGAGGGTAGGTAGTACTAGTATTTTAAAAGTCTTTCCTTAGAAATGATGGAAAGAGAAAAAAATATATAAACACATATAAGAGAGGCTCAGCAGCACTGGAATTTTCATCTGATGGTCAGATGAGAGCAACGGACCCAACCGTTACAATAGCGCAATTGTCATCACAGCCATGCACCAGCCGGGAATCGAACCCGGGTCTGTACCGTGGCAGGGTACTATTCTACCACTAGACCACTGGTGCTAGATGCTGATTTCTGACAATTAGAATATATAAACAACCAATACCACAAATTCAAATGTGTCATTTTATTTATTTTTTCTTTACAACAATTGGTCTTATATTCATTACCGCTCTCACTATGCAATGTATAATAAAACATACAACAATAAAAAGAGTTAATAATTCACCAACAATGCAATATAAGATATAATAACAGAGGAAAAATTAGCTAGCCCTCCCTCAAAATTATTTCCTCTAGGTTAAAGGACATGCCAAATTTGCCTATTTGCTAATAGTCTTAGGCCCTCTTTTTTTCTATTTTTTTATGATGTATTTCATTTATGAAATATCAATTTTGTCCTCACAGTTTTGTCCAATCTTTTACGCCTTTCATTTGTCGGCCCCGGCTTCCTACCCGCAAAGGCAGCGTAGCCATTCCCAACTCCCACGGCGCTCTTCCCACCATCAACCCCCACGGAATCCTACTAGGCACCGGCTTAATCGGTAAAGATTTTGCTGGAATAATGGTTCATAGAGGATAACATGATGTCCACGTACGCCGGAATTGGGGTTACAACAATTGGGGAAGGTGCATTGTGTGTACGTGGCTAGCTCTGCGGATGGCCGTTTGCTGAGGAACTTATTTCTCATTTATCGGAGATTGATTGAAATGCCATGGTTGTTGATGTGAAGAAGATGCTGAAAATTAACAAACTTAATGGATATATGGTTACAGTAATCTTATCCTTAGAGTTGAATCAGCATGGAGTATTTGTTAACTGTTATGATCTCTGAATTAATTTTGGATCTGAATTAATTTTGGAGAGAGGTCTCTATGTTTTAAACAGAGTAATTTATACATCTTTCTTGTGTTTACATATTTTTTTATGTCTTGTGGTAAATTCACTGTTGGCTCCAATTAGTGAAGAGATTAGCGGCATAATCTCAATTTGCACTCAATTTGCACTCTTGAAATGTAGCATTTTGGCACTATGCACCCTTGAAAAATAATAATAGCGTTTTGCACCCAAAAAATACAATAAATCATTCACAATTCACCATTAATTGAATAATAAAAGATAATTCATTTTTTTATTGATTTTTGTTTTCGTGGGTGCAAAATAACAAATTAAATGGTTATTTTTTTCAACCTACAACTTAATTTCGAACGCACAAAGTGCGAAAAAATAAAAATCACACCACACAATTGAAAAAAAATATATTTACAATATAAAATCAAATCCATTTTTATCACTAAATTATGCGATTGATAAATCTTTTATTGTAATTTGTGGAGATATTAAGTAGAAATAGTTGGAAGAAAATATTATTTTCAAATAACTTGATAACGAAATATAAATTTTAAATACAACTAAAAAAAATAAATTACCTTTAATAGCTTTAAAAACTAATGTGTAGTGCATTATGCACCATATATTATGCTCCAAGGGTGCAAAGTGCTATTAATTTGTTTCGAGGGTGCACAGTGACAAAATGGTATATTTCAAGGGTGCAAAGTGGGATTAAGCCGAGATTAGCATATAAGAAATTAATTAGAGAGCTTATTAAACAAATATGCACTCAAATAGTGTTAAAGGAGAGCTTAGCAAATGATAACTTAATTAATTAGAGAGCTTATTAAATAAATATGCATTCTAAGTATTGTTAAAGCATAGGGCAAAATACACTTTACCCCCTTGTACTATGCCCCACGTAACACTCACCCCCTCGTACTATGAAAAATACACTTACCCCTTATTTTAATGGTCAACCTATTTGACTCTTAACGGTGTTAGTAGTAAAATAAATTTAATACATTTCTAACAATCCCTACTAAATGACACATTTTTTTTATTTAAAAAAATATTACATATACTATGAATAAATTAAATAAATATTTCAGATAATAATATTTTTAAATTTTGATTAAATAAGAAAAATATTATTACTTTTTAATAATTCATAAGAAATGACATCTTATTTTTATTAAAAAAATATCTTTTCATTGTGGATAAACATATTAAATAAATATTTAACATGTATAAATTTTTTAATATAGGATTAAAATATTTACTCATTAAATATTTATATTAAAATTGTAATTCTACAGTAATATTTTTTAACGATATATGCTAATGATTTATTTTATTTATTTGTAACATCAAAATTCACTTAAGCCTTATACATTTAGGATTCACTATACGGAATTTAATGTTACAAATAAATATTAAAAATTCAATGTACACAATGTTTAATGAGTTAAATAAGTTAATCTAGAATATAAAAAATTAAACTTGCTACTTGGTTGTATAAAATAACATACGAAAAATTATATTATCTAAATATTAATTTTTAATATAAATATTTAACAAGTAAATTATATTTAATTCAAAAAAAAAAAAAAGAATTGCTATCTTAAATATTATTTAATATATTCATAGTACATGTAATATTTTTTTAAATAAAGAAAATGTGTCCTTTAGTAAGGATTATTAAAAATATATTAAATTTATTTTACTTCTAACACCGTTAAGAGTCAAATATGTTGACTGTTAAAATAAGGAGGTAATTGTATTTTTCATAGTACGAGGAGGTAAGTGTTACATAGAAAATAGTAAAGGGGGTAAAGTGTATTTTGCCCTAAAGCATAATTAGATAAACAGACTTGACAAATGATAACTTAATTAGAGAGCGTAATTACAGAGATTTTCAAATGAAAAGAGAGCTCGGTTAGATAGTTATCAAACAAGAGCTTATTAGAGAGCTTAGCATGCAAGAGATTGGTTAGAGGGGGAAATATATTTTGAATTAAACTCAATTGACTTTTAGAGTGCGTTTGGATGAAAGGGTTTGGGGAGGGATTTGATTTAGGGAAGGGATTTGAAATAACTCCAATTTTGGAGTCATTTGAAATCCACCTCAGATCAATTGCTCAAAACAGAACTAAAAAGGAGGGGTGTGGATTTGAAATCCATCCCCAAATCCCTCAATCCTCACAAGTCCAATGGATTTGTTATTATGGATTTGAAATCCCTTCCCCAAAGGATTCCATCCAAATGCACCCTTATAGATTTTTCCTACACCCAACTTTCATCTTAATTAGTGAGACCCCCATCTACTAGTGTGAGAAGACAAATATACCCTAAACTACTATAACCCTAATTATTTGCCCACATCTATCACTTTCATCTTCTCCACCTCTCCACCCCCTTCAACACTATTCGGAAATTCCAACCATCATCCACCGCCGCCGCGCCATCGCCGCTCATTGCCGTCGTCGTTTCCTCCTTCATTTCCACATAAATATATTTCTCTCTCGTTCGTCATCTCTCTCGATTTTTATCTCTCTTTACACCACCAACGTCTTCACATAGATCTCTACACCACCACTGTCGCCGCTCGTTGCCGCCGCCGCGTCCTTCGTCTCCATGTAAGGTTTTTCCTCTCTTTTTTGTTATTTCTCTCGATTTCTCCATTTTTTTTTTCTTTTCAGATCTATCCACCACTAACATCGTAGCTGCCTCCCCACTTTCTATTTCATTCACCGTTGTTGTTGCCGCCTCTCCCTCCCTCCCTTTCGTTATTTTCGATTTTTTTTCCAGTTCTGAAGCAACAGCATCAACGTGACTTGTCTGGTTCGAATATGACTATTCGATATTTTTTTCCTTTATTTATGTATTTTTCGATTTCTCCCTTTTTTTTCAGATCTGAAAATACAGTTTCAGATCTGAAGAGCAGCAGTAACATGACTATAGTCATATTCGAATATGACTATAGTCATATTTATGTATATTTCGAATATGGTTGTAGTCATATTCGAATATGATTATTGTTGAATATGACTGTAGTCATATTCGAATATGTTCTATCTTCTCGTTTTCAAGTTGACTTCTAGTAACTAGATTCAAATTGTGATTTTTTGTGTGGATGTTGATTGGATTGTTTTTGTAAACAATAGGAAATCTTCGTTGTTTTATATAATTTGGTGAACATGACTATATCACACCATATAATCGGAATTGTTAATTTGAAAAACTGAAAAACTGCAATATAAAAAAAAATATGACTACAGTTAATATAGTCACATATAGTCATATTCAACTATAGTCATATAGGATTTTTTGTGTGGATGTTTTTCGTAAACAATAGGCAATCTTCGTTTTTTTTATATAATTTGGTAAACATGACTGTACTACACTATATAATCAGAATTTTTAAATTGAAAATATAAAAACCTCCAAGATAAAGAAGAAATATGACTACAGTCGATATAGTCATATTCACCTATAGTCATATTCGGCGTAGTAAACAAGTTGAGAAAAAAAAATTCAATTTTTTGTTTAAAAAAAATATTTTTATTAAAAAAATATTAAAAATGAAAAATAAAAATAAAATAAAAATAATAATAATAATAATAATAATAATAATAATAATAATAATAATAATAATGCGAAAAAAATCCTAAATAATAATAAAAAATAAAAAATAAAAATTCAATTTTTTATGTTTTTCGATTTGGTAGCATATTTTTAGGAATTTGGAAGCAGATTTTTAGGAATTAAATTTTTGTTATGGAAAGAGAGAAAAAAAGAAAAATTGAGACCAATTATGCTAATTGACGCAAGGGTAGAATTGGAAATACAATTTCTAGGGGTTATCACAAAGAAAGATTTAAGAGGTGGACATATCACCATTTATTAGCTATATGAGGGGCTTATTGCTAATGACCCCTAGTTAGAGAGCTTAGCAACTGAGAGGCCAAAGAAATAGCTTAGTTAGAGAGTTGTCAAGCTCATAAAGAGATTTAACAAACGAAGCGGTATTAGAAAGAATAAAAAACAAAAGCTTACGTAGAGAATTTAGTTAGTGTTGAGAAACTAATAAAGAAGAACAAAGCAAAGATGAATTGACATAGTAATATAGAAAGAATCAAATATATTATTCTCTTGTTTTTGTGTGTCCAACTCAATACAATGGAGCACTATATATAGTACAAGTAAGACCATGAAAGGTCATCAGTTACAAGGAGTTATAGGCCTATAATGGAGAGTAAATGGTGGAAATAGTGGTGGGAGTAATGGTAGTCATCCACACCTTTAACAATTCATAACACTCCCCTTTGGATGTCCACCATGTATGGAATATGTCTCGTTAAAAACCTTGTTAGGAAAACCCATTGGGACAAAACCTAATCGAAGGAGAAAAGAGTACATATCCATGTGAAGCTTGCGAGCGTGACACTGCCTCGTTAAAACCTTGCCAAGAAAAACCCATTGGGATAAAAACTTGGTCGAAGAAAAAAGAGTACAGTGTTGTTATAAGTAGTGCTCATGCTCCTCCTGATTTTGACATATGACTTTTAATCATCTTCTCAATGAAGTAGTTGGAAATACTCCGATAAATGAATATGATAATTTATTGTTTGACTTTGATATAGCCAACTATATCCGCTTTAAGATCCACAAAATTTTCCATAAAGATAATGTAATACACTTTTTGCAAAGTGTAATTCTTTCATTATCTTTTCGATAGCTTAAAAGATCTTCAATTATATCCAATGATTGGACAAACATAATATCACTCAATAGATGAGTTTTATCCATTTCTTATTTGTATTAATGGATAAATTTCATTTCATATATCTTCTTTTCGAGATGCATTTTGCCCTTTCAATATTTTTCATCTCAAATTATGTCACCAAATAATTGACCATCTTTGTGAGCTCTTCGCGAGTCTCCACAAGATTTAGGTCATTCACATCTATACCATGATAATGGTAAGTCAGATTATTTGATCTTTGACAAGGTATTCACTGAGGTGATTGTACCATATTTTGAAAATAATATGTAAATGGATCATTTCTAGAGTATGACTCACGAAACCTCTTATTATATGCACAACGCATTATCAATTCTTCATTAATTTTATGATCCATATAGATATGCGGTAAGTGCATCCATATGATGCATGTCAAGTATTTTGAATACCATCATAAAGTGATTGCATCATAAAAATATATTTTCAAAAGGTATTCAAATGTACCGCAATAAATTTACCCACTTTTGCATTAAAGACTTTCACAACTTTATGTGTAATGACCGCAAGTCAATGTACAATTCATGTCATCAATAATTTCAAATAATCATGGTCAATTGCATTTGTGAATACATGTACTAATGACCAGTTAGATGTCGACATCTATTAACATGTACGAGCTTCAAGCTCTTCACATTATGAAAAAAATTGTACATGTAATTAGTCGATAACGTCTTTCGTACTCCCCATATTTCTTTATTAGCAATCAAGAGCTCACTATTTCACTTTCCGGTACCGGATTCTCCTTAGAGAATTATATTAATCTAAATGGGGATTGTAGCCTTTGTGGGTACGATCTTTTGTAGAGATCCATATCTTTTCATGTACCATGTATTTTTCTCTTATAGAGAATTTTCTATATTGCAACAATATTTTTTTTCATAATACTTTATGTGATTGAGCTCATTATTTATTTCAATAAGAATGTCCTACATGGACAAAATGCGCGCTTTTAAGTTTCACAATGTGGAGGGAGTATTTAGGACTACATGTCCACCTTATTTTCAAACTCAATATTATCAAATTCAATTTGGTACATGAATATTCATTCAACAAAATTTTCAATTCTTTAAGATATTATATCGGTACAATAACAAAATTGAGAACTAATAGTCTCAAATGCCTCTCTATTCACTTAGTGAGCAAGCTAACCATGATTTATTTGCCAATTAACTCTTTATTGGCACATAATGGTTTGATTTATAATGGTCTTGGTAGCTACCATATAATCATCAATGATTTTTTCATCCAAATATGTATTTCATTTATGCCACCATAAGTGGCAAGTATTCTCATATCATAGTAATGGATATTGGTGTTGAGGCGTCCCCCAACATCGTCTTTAACACGAGTCCTTTCATGAATGAGATAAGTAAAATGATGAGAGTATGATGCTACTAGCGCTAGTAGACTTTAATTGAACGGTATTCACACCACTTATAAGGGTGTTAATCATTCGAACCAACATATATATCTCCCCCTCTTATCTTATATATACAAGAAAGAAACGCTGGGCAACCCTAAAAAACCGTAATGGTATTTCTTTAATTATTTATTTTTTTAATATTTTTTCTGTATTAATTTTCTATAATTATCAATCTCCTATTTTTTATCAATATATCTCAAATCTTAAGAGATAAAGATAAAAATTCGATTTGTTAAATCTAAATATATATATTTGGATTATAAATCTTAATATGTAAAATTTAAACAAACTAATGTTATATAAAATATGAATAATACTACATTATTTAATTTTACTATGTTCATGTACTATATTTTCTTATTATGTATTAAATTGAATTTTTTTTACTCTTGAAATATTATCCCGTGCATCGCACGGTGAAACAATGCTACTATGTATAACTTAAGATTGGTTAGTTGTGTACCATAATCATTTTCACCCATTTAAGGATTCACGATGCAATCACAGTGTGAAATTTGTCCTTCGAGGACATTCGTTTATTAAGCCTTTCATGGCAAATTCTAATGTGCAATGTGTCCTTCTTAGACATTTTCTCTTGCACTCATTTGCAACATATATTATAATATCAAGTTGCTATTTCGTCGATAAATGCATCTAGCATTTTACACCTTAAAATTGTTGCAAATGAATTCTTTTTTCTTTTGTGCTTAAATATTTCCATGCACAAATTTAGATGAGACAAATATCATTTCATATAATTCACGCCGTTATACAAGAACCGGCTTCTTATCTCCCCCTTAACGGCGGAAAAATTGTCTCATTAAAATGGCAATTGACAATGTATGCCATAGAAATATCTCCCTTTAGAGGTGCAAAATATTGCATAGCATAAATAATAAACAAACCACGTGATATCATGTTATGTGGCTGAATATAACTTTGTTTGAGAATCTAACAGATTCTGAACATAAATGGTCAAATTTCAAAACTTTGAAAATTTAGGGACCAAACTGTATTTTTTTTTAAATTTAGGGACCAAACTGTAAATTTTAAAACTTCAGGATCAAGGATACAATTTTAAAAAATTCGGTGAAAACTGAAAATGCTGAAATATATTCATAATTGCAGATGATGAGAGGAACGAGCTGCATATTCTAAAAAATATTTGGACTGAATCGTAAAATTTTCAAATACGGAGGACTAAAAATTGAGGAGTAAAATGTAAATTTTAAAAAATCAGAATATGCAGAGGGTTGGAATTTTAACAAGAAAAGCAGATCCCCATTTTTTTTGTTTGGTTTGAAATTTCATCTCATTCCATCTAGACCAAAAAAAATCATATACATACCTCCATCGATATGTATTTGGAATGAAATTTACAACTTTCATTGAATTGGTCAATACCGTGACTCCAAAATCACGCAATTTCTTTTGCTGTTGTGTTGCTTCTTGATAAAGCTTATCAACATGCTTTATCGTGAAATGAATATATGACCAATCATTTTTCATATTTCTCATCTCTCTTCCATTTGCAATGATGAGATAAAATTTATAGTGAATAAGCTTGAGAACCATGATAGCTTTTCATGTCAACATATCTCTTTGAATTTTTTAATATTGCTGTTTCACTTTCAAAGAATAACAACAATTAAACGAGTTTTGTATTAGCTCACAACTCGTATTATAGTTCGATATGATATTAAAAAACTTTATTTTGCTATTACGAGTGCAACTTGAGTTTTTTATGTTGTCACTTCATGATCATAATATAGATCCATAAGTTTGAGAATATTTTCTCTTACAATTCTCCATTATATGTATCTTCAAGACACATATATCGAAATATTTTACTTGTCGTTTTCAAAACAACAAAGCCAAGATTTAAAGAGAGCAAATTATAGAGATGATCAAATATCTATCTCTCTTCTTCTTCATAAGTAACTAGATGTAATGTTACTTGTACTTGTGTGTTCAAGACACATACCCCCAATTAAGTACTCGTTTCTTGAAAATGAAACAATAATATTTTGCTCGGTGTCTTCTGGACACATTTTCATTATGCAGTATTTGGCTTGTGTCCTCAAGGCACATAGCAATAACACAAATATTTTGTGATATCATGAGACATAAATGGATCTTTAACTTCAATGATCCAAATTTTATAGTTATGTTCATTCTTGAACTATCAAATATAATTTTAAACTTCATGATATTTTTTATATCATTATATCTCAAATGAATACTCATTGTGAGTACATATTTACCATTCAAATCTCAAGGATTGAGTTTTATACCTTGAATTTATGTACTTGATTTGGGGTCTTAAGCCCTATAATCGGTACTTAATCATAAAATAAAGTACCTTGAGTGAGAAATACCCATTAACTCAAATATTCAATTTTGAGTATCATATATCACTAAGACCTTGGGTCTAATATATTTAATCGAGATATCTAGTCTTCAAATTTAATCTAGGCCTCAAACCTTTATATTTAATATTCCTCCATATAAGCTTTCAAGCTTTCATATTGAAACTAGGCTTCGAGCCTAAAATTTATGAACTTGTCTTTTTCGATTGATGGAGCTTTTCAAGTCACATAAATTAGAGAGCAAGTGGCTTTTGTTTTTTAATATATCACTCAAATCTTCGAGTCACTTGATTGCACGTGCTCGAATTGGGCCTCAAGCCTCAGTATATAATAAAAATCGTTATAGTACTTTGATCATGAAAGAATGGTACTATAATTGGGGAATACCCATTAACTCAAATGCTCAAGAGTCTTATCATTTAGACTTATATTCAATCTAGATTTCTAATCTCGTATTAAATCTAGGCTCTAGGCCTATAATCGCCCCTTTTTTTTTAGAACGTCATGTTCATCTCAAAAAATTCGGACAAGGGACAGCACTGGCAGAGCTGAGTATTTTAAGCATATCTCTCTCGATTGAGATATGATTTCGATGATTCAAAATGTTCCGAAAATCCAAAAGAAAATTCTGAAATTCGGACTTTATCAGGTCCAAAACAGACATCGAAGTACAGACTCATGAATTGCACGAAAATTCACCTACAACAAAATTAAGATGATTAATATTTAATCAATTTAAAACAACAATAAAATATTTGAAATCAACTCCCTTTTCATCTTCTATGGTTGAGAAGTGGTTATCCTATGTGGATCATCATTGCTCGAAAAATGAAATAGAACAATCGTGCTGATAACGTGTTGAGAAACTAATAAAGAAGAACAAAACAAAGATGAATTGACATAGTAATATAGAAAGAATCAAATATATTATTCTCTTGTTCTTCTTTTGTGTCCAACTTAATACAATGGAGCACTATATATAGTACAAGTAAGACCATGAAAGATCATGAGTTACAAGGAGTTATAGGCCTATAACGGTGAATAAATGGTGGAAATAGTGGTGGGAGTAATGCTGAGTAATGGTGGTCATCCACCTTTACCAATTCATAACAGTTAGAAAGCCTGTATAATCTATATTATTTATAAAAGTGTGAATCATAGGGTGGTTTCTTATATTTTATGTGCGGACAAAAATATCCCTTCAAATAGGTTAGATTTGAAGGTTAATTAAGTAATATGGATTAGTAATTAAATAGATATACACTTTTAAAAATAAGAAAAAAAAACACGTAGAGCTCGTGTCATTCAGATTCATTAAACTCGTCAATTATTATGTGTAATGCAAATACAGTTAGAGTTTTCATTAAATTCATGGAAAACCAATAGACTTTGACCTCTTGGACGTCCAAAATAATAATAATCATAATCAGGGCCGGCTCTAGGTTATTGGGGCCCTAGGCGAAACAAAAAAACGGGGCCCTTTATTTTCAAAAGGAATTTATTTAAAATTTATTATTCGTGTTTTAATGGATGAAAATGCATTGATTTTTCTACAACTCTTTTGACATTCACAATCTTATTCTAGTTTTTTATTTTTTAGATCCAAACAAATATTTTATCCACTCGACATAATATATGAAAAATTATGAGCAATGACCAAAAATGGTAGAACATGGTAAATAACAAGTTGAAAGTCAACGTAATAGAAACTTTATTCACCCAATAATCACCTGCAATAAACAGAATAAAATATAGAAACTAAAAAAACTCATAGAACGAGAAGGCTAGTACAAGAGAAAATCAGAAAATTTCGAGATTTGATTTTTAAAGTTTTGTATTGAAATTTACAGTCATTAATTTAGGGAGATAATATAAAAAGGCTATATTATACATATAACATAGATAATAATTATATATAATAAACAATTACTTGGTGGAGCCCCCTAACAAGGTGGGGCCTTAGGCAAAGGCGCAACCTGCCTATATGCATGAGCCGACCCTGATCATAGTAATAATTAGATAATAATTAATTTTTTTGACAATTTTTAATTAGAGTTTTACATTTATTAATTTGCTTTATTTTAGTTTAGTTAATTTAGAATAATTACTCAAAATTCGATTGTGTAGGGTGAGCTTGATCACAATTGGTAGGATTTAGCGTCTAGAATTAAATAATTAAATATTCTCTGTGGGATCAAAATCATTTATATTACTGGTACGATACGTGCACTTGCGTGTAAGTATTACCACCAACAAGTTTTTGGCGTCATTGTCGGAGAATATTTAAGATGGTGCACTACTTTAGTTTGTTGACTTCATTCTAAAACTCTCGTACCCTTGGTTTCTAATTTGTAATCATGAAAAAATTTCAGGCTCAAATTCATGGTTTAAATAGATATTATTACCTCCATTACAAGAAGAGTAAAACGAATTTAAGGAGAATATGCTTTCCAATCTTCAAAACAAAAAATAGATTGATGGTTTGACAATTCAGCGGTTTGATACCCACTCAAATTAAAATCAAAGAACAGGTTGTCCGCCATATTTGGAAGATTTTGGATTATGATTGAACAGGAAATACTATGGTGATCACCTCACTTTTTCTTAAAATTTCTTATGTCTTTGAGAGATATATAATCAATATTCATGTGTTTTTTCATTTTACTTTTCCTTCATCTTCCTCATCTGCATTCTAATGGAAACCACGTTATTTAAACAATTTGTATGTAATAAAATTACACATCTCTTTTTGCACATTTGAAAGGTTTTCAAGAAGATGAGAGAGAAAGAGATACTAAGCCAACACTTGAAGGTATTCAAGAAGATGAGAGAGAAAGAGAGGCTACGCTAACACTTAAACATATTCAAGAAGATGAGAGAGAAAGAGAGGCTAAGCCATCACTTAAATATATTCAAGAAGATAAGACAACAAACTGATCAACAATCGATCGAAACAAAGAAGAAAGGGCGAATCAAAATGTGGCCTATGATTGTTACATCTCTGATGTGCCTAGTTGGGCCAACCAAATGGGCCTATAATTTCTTTACCTAATGGGCCACGAACCCAATATTTATGACCACTATAACCGAGGCCCAATCACCTTCAAGTAAGGTTTGGGCCCGACAACTAAGCTATAAATAAACGTTTGAACTCATTCCTTAAGGTACGTCCTATTATCTGAGCAATACTACAACATGTATTCTCTGGACTATTTCTACTATCCGCACGTCTGACTTGAGCGTCGGAGGGGTTTTCGCCGGATCAACCCCCGGCGTAGTTCACATGTTCTATGATCACAGGTATCTCAAGGTCATCAAGCTCATGAGCCAGTGATCCACTCTGCTCTTCCAGCTCATCCTACTACAACTCTCTAAGGTTATATATCTCTAGGATCATCACTTTGGCGCCGTCTATGGGAAGGCAGACATAATCACGTAGCGCGCATGATGACCTTGAGACATTCGCCCATGGGGAGTGTGACACTGCTAACGACCTCCCACATCGTGGAGGTTCTAGCTTGCCACTTCCTCCTCCTCGTGCTCAAGATCCACCACGAGACCTTCCTCGGATGTCCCACTAGATCCTCAACAGGATCCACTTCTTCCCGCCCCTCGATTGGTTCAGACAACCGAGGAGGCCCTTCAACGCTAACAACCTCCCACATCATGGAGGCTCCGGCTTCCCGATTTCCCTTCCCCGCATTCGAGATCCAACACAAGTTCATCCTCGCGAGGCCCCACTAGGTCCTCAATAGGATCAACTTCTCCTTGCTCCTCGAACGGTTCAGATAACTGAAAAGGACCTTCAGCGTACGATCGCAGAAGCTTCAACTCGGGCCATTGAAACAGTGGCACCATACATCATCGCAAAGGGAGCGAACGCTCCCCTTGCGAGGTCCCACAGTGTCCTCAACAGGATCAATTTCTTCTTGATTCTCGAACAGTTCAGATAACCGAAGAGGACCTTAAGCATATGACCGCGGAAGCTTCAACATGATCAACTTCTACTTTCTCCTCGAACGGTTCAGATAACCGATGAGGACCTTCAACGTATGAGCGCGGAAACTTGAACTCGTGCCACTGAAGCAGTGGTGGCATCATTCATCACCTCAACGCGAGTCAACGCTCCTCCTATCGAGGCCCCACTAAGTCCTCAACAGGATCCACTTCTCCTTGCTCATCTAACTGTTCAGATAACCAAAGAAGACCTTCAGCATATGACTCGGAAGCTCCAACTCGTGCTACCCCTGAAGCAATGACACAACACATCGCCATAGCAGGAGCCAACGCTCCTCCTACGGCTCCACCTGTGGCACAACCACCGCTATAACATAACAACCACCAAGCGAGTGTGTCGTGCGTATCCATCCATAGGTCTCGAATGTAACAACCCACTCATTGCCCAGAAGCGCGAACTGCGCAACATCGCCCACGTTCACCTCCGAAAGGCAATGCCTCTCCCTTACGAGCTATCATTCCAATTATTTCAACGACACTTGGAGTCCTTCAAAATCATAACATGGTTCGTGATCGTCTTATCCTAAGCTGGGGGCTATCCCACCCCAAGGTTTGACATCTCATCCAAATGGTTGGACATCTCGTCTCAAGGGTAGTACATCATCCTTACCTTTCAACTCGAATGCTTTCACATCCCATCTCAATAGCTGGGTATGATCTCTCTACTCCAAGGATAACACATCCCCAACCTCGCGCCCCTTTCGACGAGCGCGCGATCAACATCCACGCATGCGCTCCACATCCGCGCATGCTCTCCGCATCGGCGCTCTCCGCATCCGCTTCCGCGCATGCACTCCACATCCGCCTTTGCGCATGCGCTCCGCATCCGTGCACTACACATCTTCATCCGCGCATGCGATCCGCATCTGCGCTCTCCGCATCAGCATCCGTGCTCTACGCAACCGCTTCTGCGAATGCGCTCCACATCCACCTCCGCGAATGCGCTCCGCATCCACGCGCTCTACATCCTCATCCGTGCATGCGCTCTCCGCATCCGCGTCTGCGCTTCACATCCGCGTGCTCCGCTTCCGCACAGGAGCTCCACATCCACCTCCGCGTATGCGCTCCGCATCCGCGCTCTCCACATCCGCGCATGCGCTCAGCATCCGTGCTCTGCGCATGCGCTTCCGCTCATGCGCTCCACATCCGCGCATGCGCTCCATATCCGTACGCTCCCCATCCGCATACGCGTCCAAGCACTCCATATCCTCATCCGCGCATGCACTCTGCATCTGCGCATGCGCTCCACATCCGCATGCGCTCCATATCCGCGTGCTCCACATCCGCATATGCACTCCACATTCTCCTTCGCGCATCCGCGCACTCCACATCCGCATCCGCGCCCTCCGCATCCGCGCACGCATTCCGCATTCCCGCGTCTTGCTCGCCCTAACGCGCGCGCATCACCGTGTCACCGCGTCTTCGCCATTCGTGCGCCGACATCTCCATCCGCGCTACGCGAGCGTGCTCTTTCTCCACGCACACACCTCAATCCACGCACGCGACCTCGATCCACGTGATCCTCCACCGTACAACTTCGATCCACATGAACGACCTAGATACGCGCATCGCTCCACAACCGTTGCGGTCCAACTCGATCGCCCCTACGACTTCTCTGCGAGACAACTCCCACGAGGAGTCAACTCGCTCAGTACTACAACCCGTTACACGAAAACTCCCACGAGGAGACAACTCGCTCGGTCTTACAACCCGCAGCGAGACAACTCCCACGAGAAGACAACTCGCTCGATCCTACAACCCGTTGTAAGGCAACTTCCACGAGGAGACAACTCGCTCGGTACTACGAACCCGCAGCGAGACAACTCCCACGAGGAGACAACTCGCTCGGTAATACGAACCCGTTGCGAGAAAACTCCCACGAGGAGCCAACTCCCTCGGTACTACAACCCGCAACGGGACAACCCCACGAGGAGTTAACTCGCTCAGAACTACGAACTTGTTGCGAAACAACTCCCACGAGGAGCAAACTCGCTCGGTCTTACAACCTGTTGCGAGGCAACTCCCACGAGGAGCCAACCCCCTCGATGCTATGAACCAACAGCGAGACAACTCGATCGGTCCTACAACCCGCAGCGAGACAACCTCCACGAGGAGCCAACTCACTCGACTACAATCCGCAGCGAGACAACTCCCACGAGGAGCCAACTCACTCGGCGCTACGAACATGTTGCAAGGAAACTCCCACGAGGAGCCACCTTGCTCGGTAATAAGAATCGATGCGAGACAACTCCGACGAGGAGACAACTCGCTCAGAGCGACATGAATCCGAACGCGCCCCAGTCGCTCGTTATCCAACGCTCCTACAACTTCGCTGCAAGACAACTCCCACGAGGAGACAACACGCCCGCAATTCACTACTTAATCGCAAGCGCAAATCAGCACGATTACAACCCTAGAAGCACTTAGAGATATTATGGGAATCTATATAGCCTGGCCAGCTTGATTACTCAAATATATCCACTTGTTTTCTTTGGGTCCTTCATTAAAATGTGGCCACGGTCCAAACATAATTACAACTCACGAGGTCCAACAAGGGGCACAATCCCCATAAAAAAATCTTGAGAGCCTGATCCCCTCCTTAAGTACATCACGCACAAGGCTATATGTAAACACATACAAGCAACGCGTCAAAACATTGACAATGTTAGTAAATAACAACTCCCACGAGGAGAATACTCGCTCCGTGCTACTACATTATCGCGAGACAACTCCCACGAGGAGATAACTCGAGGAGATAAATCGATCAACTCTATTACCCTGCGATGAGACAACTCCCACGAGGAGATAACTCGATCCGATACACCGACGACTCAAGTAACCTACATCGCGACAACTTGGCCGCGCTACGCGCCAACGCGCTACGCGCCAACGCGCTTTCACGCCCCACCGACACACGCTCCAACGCGTTTGTGCACACCATTAGGCATTAGGCCATACGCCGATGCGAGACCACTACAATTTCTACTCTCGACATGATCTGGAACCCATTCCGACATGGCCCCCACATCGACTCGAGAGTGGGGGGCTTAATGATATGCTTAATTGGGCCAACCAAATGGGCCTACAATTTCTTTACCTAATGGGCCACGAACCCAATATTTAAGACCACTATCACCGAAGCCCAATCACATTGAAGTAAGGTTTGGGCCCCAAAATTAAGCTATAAATAAACGTTTGAACTCATTCCTTAAGGTACGTCCTATTATCTGAGCAATACTACAACATGTATTCTCTGGACTATTTCTACTATCCGCACGTCTGACTTGAGCGTCGGAGGGGTTTTCGTCGGATCAACCCCCAGCCTAGTTCACGTGTTCTATGATCGCAGGTATCTCAAGGTCATCAAACTCGTGAGCCAATGATCTACTCTACTCTTCCAGCTCATCCTACTTCAACTCTCTAAGGTAATATAACTCTGGCATCATTAATCTCGTATGTCTTAAACTTACTGGGGGTTATTGGACACTTTATAACATCAATATTTTTGAACAAATATATATTCAAGATTTCAGTGTATCAAGAAATTATATTCCAAACTTTTTGTTCATGGGTTTATAGTTGTGTAATGCCGGTTCTTTTGGCCACATAAATGTTCAACAATTGAAGAAAAAATGATGGTCTATATTAATCGAATTTCGAATTGCCTTGATGATTAAGAGGGTGTTTGGCCAAGCTTATAAGCTCTTCCAAAGTGTTTGGTAAATTAAGAAAAAAAGTATTTTTTTTATATAAGCTATTGGAAAGCAAATAAAATCTTTTTTAAAAAAATACCTCTAATGCACCTTTTTATTTAAGATCTTATAATAGTAAAAATAAGAAATAAGATGATTATCCAAACACTGTAAAAATTAATGATAAAAATAAGATGTAACAGCTTATGGGCTTTTAAAACATCTTATCAGACCTAAGAGTTTATCAATTATTTAAAATAAACTTAGCCAAACACCCTTATCTAGGTTTGTGAACTCATATAATTGATAGCATGATATTTTTCTTTTGTTGTTTGTGTATGATCTGGTTTAGGAAAAATTCTCAAGGCAGGAAAAAAGTAAAATCAGATTTTTCTTCACATGGGTGCACGACTTCATTAACAGAATGATTAAATTGTTTTCAATATGTAGGACCTTAGGCACTACCAATTGTCCTAAAATATTTTGATATCAGGAAAGGAATAAATTTTAGCCTTATAGTGCATTCAACATACACAAGCGTCCATGTCCGGACCTCCACCACGTGGACAATTCCTCCCAACTCATAACACGATAAAAATGAATTTATAAGAAATAAATTTAATTCCAAATCAACTATTTAAAGGCAATTATTTTAAGGGTAAATTACAAACACCCCCCTGAGGTATGGTCAAATTACAAAAACCCCCCTCTTGTTTGGATAATTACATCTACCCTCCTCAACTATGATTCTTTCTTACACCTCCACCCTTATGGTGCCAAATTCAACATAATCATCTAGATTTCGTGAAATGTGCTCTAGTTTGTACTCGTTTTGTGTAAAAATACAGTTTCCGATGCACCACAAACTGATATATACAAGCTAAAGATCACATATTATGATCATCTTGCTTCATAATGTAGAGTTTGAATGGGATAAAACGGCTACAAAAGTGATAATATTCCATATAATCTCGAAGATTCCACTAAATTTGAGGAGTTGAGGGGGTGGTTGTAATTATCCAAACAAGAGGGGTGTTTTTGTAATTTGACCATACCTCAGGGGGGTGTTTGTAATTTACCCTTATTTTAATGTATAAATGTTGGTTGAAACACCAATATAAATAGAAATATTTTCTATGTGTGATAATTTAGTGTAAAATTTATTGTTTTGTTCATATCTTTGATTTGTATTATATGAAATCATAAAATTTCTTACAGGTTTTAAGAAAGTTGTGAATTGCAGAATAATTATAAGATGTTTCGAAAATTTTGCTCGGACAATTGCATGAGATTTAAAGTGGCGGCAACGATTCGTGTTATTTGCCAAATGATCATTTATGATCATAACCTGAAATCTAGAGATGCAATCTAATGTAGCGGAAAAAATGGAACTTTTAAACTAAAATTTTCAGTTCAATTTACATTATTTAATATGTTTATTTTAATATTTTACATTTTTAATATAATATTAGGATAAATATACAAATTCAATATAAAAAGATTAACTAATCAGACATATGCAACCCACATGCACCTACCTAGTTAAAAGAAAAATCCAAACGCAAGTGTAATTATAAAACAATCATGTTGAAAATCGCACTAATCACCCAAAATGTGCTAAAAATAGCCCAAATCACAATACATTTTGCTGAAAATTGCACAAAATCTCCCCACAACGTCGTGAAAATCGCACAAAGTTACCCCAAAATGTGTTTAAAAGCGCACAAATCATCCTCAAAATAAAATATCTTAGATATCTTATCGTATTGTGATATTGTATCGTATCACGATATTTGCGATATTTACCAGTATTTGAGGAAGATTGATAAATATGCCGGGTAATTGTTTCTATAGAAATCGCAGCGTAACACGATATTGACTACACTATATAATACTATACTTTGCTCTTAGGCCTCTTATGGTTCGCTTGATAAGGGGTGATAGACAATATAATCACCCCGAATCCGGCGTTTGGTATATAGGATACAAGCCCGTTACAGATTATGGGCCCGGTATCAAATCACGAAAATGAATGATAAATTATCCCACCTCTTGAGGTGGGATTGTGTAATCAGCCAAAAGATTGATGTGCGAAATTACCAAAAGAGCCTAAGGTATGCAATTATTCACAACAATATTAATTATAAATACGAAGAATTCCTTATTAAAAAAAATTGCTAGCCCTAGTTCTGCAGCAGATGTGGAGAGACCAGCGGCGGAGCGAAACATTTGGCGGAGATGCTCGACTTCCTTGCTAACCAGAAAACACTCGAGTTAGAATATTTTTGCTTCCTTTAACGCATCGATTGGAAAACATAAAAACATCTTCGATTCATTGTTCTTGTTGCTCGGTCTTTATTTGCTTCTTGGGTTGTAGCTTCTGGGGAATTGCTTCCGTTGTTGTTGGTTTGTTATTGCAGTTGATAGGGGTTTCGCCGCCATTGTTGTTGAATTAAGAAATAATGAAAAAAAAAATTCCGGGTAAGTTATGAGCAAATTTGACAAATCGTATTGAGGAGAGGGCCAAATATAAAGTGTTTATGTGTGTGTGTGTGTGTGTGTTTAAGTAAGTACCATTGCATAGTGGCTATGGGCAAAAGAGTAGATCTGGTGATGATCAGAATGTTGAGGAAGAAGAAAAAATGCTAACATTTCAATTGATGAGAGAGAAAACACTAGCCAATTGTGTTGTTGAAGGCCATTTTTTTCCTCATAATTTATTCAACTCTTAAAAAATCTGTAGAGAATATGCCTAAGTACAAGAACAAAAAAAGTCGATGAATTGTCTTATTTCTTGTGTGTGATTTGTTTTGTGTATTTTAGTGGTCTGAATTGTATTTTTCTTTCAATTTGTGGTCAAATTTATTTATTTTTTAGAATTAAAACAAGCAATTTGTCCATTTTTTTGCCATAAATATATATATTTTCTCAATTATTTGGAAGAATGCTCATAAATTAAAGGTTTCATTCCTCCTCTACCTTTAAAGTAAAATATTTTTTACAAATAGTTGCAAAACAATGAAATTATTTGCAAACGGCTGATTTCTCAATAATTTTAAAGAACACATAATGTGTTTGGTTACATTTTTTTTCTGAAGGTCATCGTGTTTTGTATGTGTTGTGTTCGTGGAGTTTAATAAAGCATTAATTACTATAAAGCATTAATTACTATGGAGATAGTAATCATAAATTAAAGGTTTAAAATAGTAATTAATAGCAGTCAATTTCCTCCTTATTTAACGGTATCATATTATAGTTATCCTTAGTAGGTAAATCCTACAAACCAAACCCAATTTTTTTCTACTAATATAATTATGAACAGTGCTATATCATATAATCATAACAAAATTATCCATCCCATCTATCAAACCAAAAGAGGCCTTACAGTATTGAGAATGTCATACCATTACTTTAACCACTATTTATGATATTGTACCAATGGCGTTTAAAGTAGTATTATTTTGATAATTTTGGTTTGTTATACCAAAATCGAGTTCATATTTTTTATAAAGAGACAAACTACATGTTATTATAAAAAATCAAAAAAATATCAATTTCAACCAATCTATAAAAGTCAATATATGCCTATAGCAAAAAATATTTACCAGCCCTTAAAAATGATAATAAAGTAAAATTATTTAACAACCATAGAAAAAAGCTTTTAATTGTTTGTGGGTTTTCAGTGCATTTTATCATAAATCATAGTACTCTACTATTCCCTCCGTTCCAAATTAACTGTCGCTGTGATGGATTTTTCTTGTTTCAAAGTATCTGTTACTTTAGAATTTCAATAAAGCATTAATTACTATTTTCTCAATTTTACCCTTACTACTATTCATTAATTGACTGCGAATTAATGCAAACAATATTAATAACATGGATATTTTAGTCATTCTACATATTTTTCTCTAAAATCGAAACACATTTATTAGTTTCTTAATATGTGCGCAACAACCCTAAGTGACACATATTTTGGCTGTTAAACTACTGAAACGGGTCAAACTCGCGGCCGTCGGAGGACCCTTCCCCACCACCATGGTTCTGCAAGATATATTCATTTGTTACCCCACCAAATTCTTCCTCGTCTTCCATTGTAGCAGCAACAGGTGGCGGTAAGGGGACATAATACCCCATTGTTGGTGCCGCCAGTAGTGGTGGTGGCGGCCGCACCGTGGGAGCACTTTGCGGTTGCTGGTGGTGAAGGAAGCCAACTCCGACGCCGCCATCTCGCATAACAATTTGCGATATTTGATTCCTAAGCCACGCTCGGGGTCCTGCTGCGTGCGGTGGTTGTTGAGGAAAACTGTGAGTGACTCCAAATAGTCGTCGAAACCTAGAGAGGCCATTGCTGCCAGCACGTCCTCCGATGTGACTGTTCTCCTGTAGTCACGGCGGCACCGCCGGTTTGCCTCGGCGGTGATAAAGCTGATGAACTCTGAGACGCATTCCTGGATAGCTTCCTTGGCATTGTCGGCGATTTCGGCATGGGTGGGGAGGACACGCCGCAAGATTCGGGTGATATTGGCTATCGGCATGTACTCGTCTGCCTCTCTTTTGAAGCCCTGCTGCTCTTGGTTCACTTCTTCAGCAACGACATTCAGTGGGGGGCCCGCGATGTTGGCGGTAGCAGCTGCACGGGCGGCACCCCCTTCTCGGATGACTATACCTGAAATGATATATATAAAGAGAATATTAATTGGTTATTAACATATTTGAATGGAAATCTTATCTCTTTATCTTCTTTTTACACAATGATAGTAATCTCAATACACACGAATATATAGTTGGCTAAACCCCGTATATAGTTCAAATGCATATTCAGAGTTCATATGTATAAGAAATATTGATAACCTCATTAATATGTATATACATATGACATGTATCGATAAATGAAATATGCAACATAATACTAGAATTGAAACTGAGATGCCTCCTTAAAAAGATCAAGATTATTTTGACTTAAATTTCCCGGTTTTATCAAAACCAATTTCATCCACATTAATAACCCGTTATAATTTGATCCATATGGTCACATTTTGTTTTGCTAAAGAACAATCCCTAACTGTGAATTTTTTTAATTCAATTAAGCAACTGACTACAACGCGTTGGATTCAAGTGAAAACATGAAAAATTGGGATCCAATTAGTACACGAACAAAATCAAAGTAATTAATATTAATGCGTGTTCTATGTTTGCCTATTTTTTTAATTCTAAAAAGTTCCATAGAAATTAAAATTAATTAAGACGTTGCTCGTCAAACTTAAAAGAAATCAGAATAGAATGATATACGGAAGCGGCAAAAGATCGTTTTTTATCTAATTAACACAAGGATTTCCATGAAGCATAAAAAATATTGTGAACTTAAATCGCACCAGATTTGCTATTAGAAGATCGACTATCCTAAAACTAAACCTAGCGAATTAACAATTGTTTTTTACTTCTGCAAATGAGAGATGTGAAAATTTAATTGAAAAAAAAAATAAAAAAATCTATGCGCATTGTTCATATAGATTGAGTCTTAAAAACCGAATTGGAGGAAAAATTGAGTGCAGTTGTACCTGACGTGCGTGCTCTTCTTGTATATTTATATTCTATGTTTGAGCTTTCTCCTTTCTCCATCTTCGAGTTTTACTTTTGATTCAAACTCTATTTTTTCACCTTATGTCTTTTATTCACACAAACTCAATATCTCTTACGCCTATTACTCGTATGTGTGATGAGTTCTGATGTGCCACAGGTGTTCAATATATAGACAGGATCCGAGACATTTGAAATGAGTCAACAAATGTAGTATTAGGGTGGTTAAAAGATAAGGGCAAAATAGGCAAAAAATATTAATTGTTTTTTTCCAATAGAAAAGTGAACTATTTTACTTTTCTTTGGTGAGTAGAAAATTATGTGGAATTGTTTGTTTAAGTAGTAAGTGAATTGTTGTAGAGTACCATAAAATTTACTAGTGAATGTGATTGCGTTTATTTATTTAAGAAGATAAAATATTTGATTTTATGAATATTATATTTTATTTATATAAAATAAAAATAAAAAATGGCAATTTTTTTAAGAAAGTTATTGAAATTCTATCAAGCAAATATTCATGTATATGAGTTCTTACACTTATAATTATTATTTTTACTCATAAACTGGAATTAATCTCGATTCAGATGCTATTATTTACTAGCTGCTCAAGTGCTATTATAGGAATTATTGAAAAAATTATTACGTGGGGATATACAAGACTTAATTACGACAACTATTTAATCGGTCTTAAAAGCGAATTGTTGAATTGATATATTTGATGTGATTTTAAAATCTTATAAATTAAATTTGAAATAATTGCATTTATTTACTTGCAAGGTTGAAATAATTATTTTTTGTACTTCTTGAATTCTAAAAGCAAGTAAAATAATATAACATATTATTTTTTTATAATTTACAACATATTATACGAGATAGAGTTAATAATTAATACTATCCGATAATTTTTCAAAATAAAAGATATCAAAGTACAAGATTCTTTTTTTATTCTCTATTTTCTGATTATCATTATTTTATGTCGCGTGTATTATGAGTCTATTATTCGTAAACGATTCACTATATATCTTTGCAGACCAATTATGAACAAAGCATTAAGGGTAAATTACACATACACCCCTGAGGTATGCTAAAATAATTTTAAGGTCCATGTGGTATCGGTAATTACAATTACCCCCTGAAACACTATTAGAAACTCTAACGGGATAATGCATTGGATATGTTATTTCAATAGAGTTCTAACTGACTATAAGTTTCAGTAAGTGGTGGACAACATAGAGCTAGGGGGTGAGATGGTTTCCCCTATATTTCTTAAATCACCCCTAACTCTATGTGTCTCCACCACTTGCTGAAAATAATAGTCCGTTAAAACTCTATCGGAACAACGTATCCAATGCATTATCCAATTAGAGTTTCTAACAATGTTTTAGCGGGTAATTGTAATTTTTGATACAACATGGACCTTAAATTTATTTTGACATACATCAGGGGTGTGGGTGTAATTTACCCTAAAATTAAACATAGTAAGTGTAACACGTACGGTATTGTGATGAAAGGTTGTGCTACAAGTATGATTAAGAATCGGTTTTGTTTCTTGAAAAATGGATCCAATTACTTCAAAATATGGGTGTAACAAAGTTTATTCGAATTGATACATATAGGTTCATCCGCCGTCTATAGTGTTTGAAGCTGAATCTCTCAATGATTTGTGTGTGAGAAGATTCATTTTCACTATTGAAGATCACAAGATACTCTCTAAGCATATATAAGAACTTGATCTCGAAAAACTCTACATTAATGAAGAGATGTTTGACAAAATAATCTTAATTTACCCTCTGATTGAACTATGCGCCTCGAAAGATGTCTAATGTTATCAAGTACTATTGAAGTGAGTAATCTCCATAATCTCAAGCAATTCTATTTTCAAGAGAATTCTCTAAGGAGACACCATCCTATTATTCAAATTAATCCCTCATTTCTCGAGACTGTCAGTATTTCATGAGGTGATTTGTTTGGTTTCACGAAGCAGACTTCTCCAAGCTTAATTGTTTATTTATGTGCCAAGTGAATTATATGTTTGAACACTTCTCGATATGTAAATTAGTTTCACAAAGCGGACTTTTGAGAGAAGAATTTTTTTGAATATAGTTCATTTCTTAAAAAGTTTTGAAGTGTAGTTTCAAACATAAAAAAATGGTTTATAAAAAAGAAGGCCAGAGGTAGAAGTTACGCTCTGTTTTCTAGATTCACCCAACCGTTCGAGAAAATTGACATCTATGTGTCTTCTGAAGCCAAAAGAGTCGTAATCACCGACCTAAAGTTTGCATTTCTAAGTTTTTTACTTGTTTAATTAGTTTATTTAACAATTTTTAATCTTTTTGTTAGATTATAAGGTGGGAAAAATAGACTTTTGCTCCCACAAGTTTACCTCGGTTTTACATTTGGTCCCCGTTCACAAAAAAACATACACTATTAGAAAATCAAAATTTAGCAACGGACAAATCCATTGCAAAATGACACAAATCCGTTGCTAATCAATATTTAGCGACGAATAATGGCCGTAGCTATTTCCTTAAATAAAACTCGCGTCGCTAAATTTCAGGTACGACTAATGATAATCCATATGTATAGTTTAGCATAACAATCCATGACTACAATCATCGCTAAGCAACTTAACAATCCCTCGAGCAATTCATTGTTATTTTAGCAACTGAAAAATTCATGGCTATATTTGTCGCTAAATTTGAAATTTGTTGCCAAATTCCTCACTATATGTAGAAAGGCAAACATTCATTTTTTTTAAATATATATTTATATAACATATAGTGACAGGATATATATTAAGATAATATTAATTGGTTATGGATTATAATGGGCATCTTACATATTTATCTCGTTTACAAAATGAAAGTAATCTCAATGTTCACTCATATATAATTGGCTCAACTTCGTATATAGTCCAAATGCATACACACATTTAAAATATAATGTCTTAAACTAAATATACACATGCATGCGATAAAATATAATGTTCACTGATTGATATGTGCAAATTGCAATACTAAAGAAAAATCAATAATTAAAAAAAGATATATAAGTGGAACAAACTAAAAACTCGAACTTCTATTATCTTCATCTAGCTAAGAATATTGTTTTTGTACTCATTTGCTCTTATTCCTGGGTCAAATCCTAGAATATCTATGGTGCGCCTTTAGTGGTCAGAGAATACTTTCGCTATTGCTATATATACTACCTTCAGAGTCTAGTCTAACTCAGTCTACTTGCCACACCAAACTCCCTTTGTCCGGACCGCTTAATGTCGCAGGAATTTGGGGGAGGGGGTAGTCTGAGATAGCCTGGCTTCCAATCCGTCTGGTGCACTCTGCAACACAGTGGCTCATTGGGGCCTCCTATGATCATCGTGTGTGCTTTATATTTCTGTTGTTGTCTGTGTACAGCTGGTGTGGTGCTGTCCGTGTGCAGCTTATGTGCTTTATTTTTGCTGTTGTCTGTGTGCACCTTATGTGCCTTATTTTTCTGTTGCTGTCTGTGTGGAGCTTGTATGTATTTGTTTGATCTTGAGTGACCTTGCCTGCTTTGCGAATATGAATTCTTATCCAGTAGCTTCATTTTACGGTAATGGTGATTTTACTATTTAGAAAATGAAAATGAAAGGTGTTTTGGTAAAAGCTTTAAAGCCACAACTCAAACTTATGATGATAGAACCACAAAGGATGTGACAGATGATCTTGATGAACTTGTTCATTCCCTGATTATTCTAAACTTATCTGATTTTGTGATTAGAAAGATAGGTAAGCTTGAAACTGCTAAGGAACTATGGGATACGTTACAAGAGCTCTATAATGAAACATCCTTAGCGTAAAGAAATGTTTTTGCTGGAAAAGTTTTTTAGATTCAAACTAGATTTGCACAAATATATAGATGAAAATCTTGATGCTTTTACAAAACTTGTGCAAGATATAAAGTTAACTGGGGAGAAAAATATTGATCAATATACCCCAATTGTTCTTTTAAATGCTATTCCAGATTCTTACAGTGATGTAAAATCTGCTATTAAGTATGGCAGAGAAAAAATAACTTTGGATACTGTTATAAATGGTTTGAAAAACACGGAACATGATTTTAAAGCCTATAAGAGTAAAAAGTCATTGGGTGAAGTTAAGTTTGTGAAAAATAATCCTAAAAATGTTTTCAAACAAGGCTTCTTCTTCTGGTAATCAAAAATTTTCAAAACATAATAAGGGAAAATGAGGGAGTAAGATTAAACTCAAACATAAGAAATGTTACAATTGTGGTAAAGCTGGTCATTATGCTAATAGGTATTCTGAACCTAAAAAGGAGAATAAGGTTAATAATGAACAGGCTAACAAAGTTGCTGAAAACATGGGTGATGTGTTTACGATTACAGATGAGTATTTTTATTATGTGAATTATGTGTCTGCATCTTCGAGTGATAATGATTGGTTGTTGTATTATGCTTGCTGAAATCATATGACACCTCACATAAGCATCTTTTCATCTTACATTGAACTAAAAATGGCTCTGTGTCCATGGCTGATGGTAGTAAGAGACATGTATTTGGTATTGGAACTATATGTCTCAAATTCCATCTGGCTATGTGCTTAACTCGAAAAACGTAAGACATGTTCCTAAGCTTAGTAGTAATTTGATGTCGTGTGCTATCTTAGAGGATTCTGGGTATAAGGGTGAATGGGGTGATGTGATGAATATCATGCGTGATGGTTTACTTTCATTTTAGACTTTGAGAATGCACAATATGTATGTTGCATCTACTGTCTTTGTTTCACATGTGAAGTATGTCCAGCGTGACATGACTGATATTTGGCATAAAAGATTAGGTCACATCAATAGTAAAGAATTAGGGATTCTGCATAAAAACAATTACTTGACTGGTGATATTGTTGCTGATATGCCTCTATGTGATTCATGAGTTATGGGTAAATAATCTAAAGTGAAATTCCTCAAATCTCCTTTCCCTAATACTTCAAAGTGCACTGAAATTCTTGAATATATTCATGCTAATTTTTGGGGTCATGCACCTATCTCCTCACCTTGTGGAAAAATCTAATGTGTTTGATAAGTTCAAAACATGGAAAACTTTCATTGAAAATCAGACTAACAAGAAAATTAGAACCTTAGAACTGATACTGGAACTGAATTTTGCAATCATGAATTTGATGCATTGTGTGTTGAGTTTCGCATTAGAAGACATTGTACTGTTGCATATACACCTCAACATAATGGTATAGCTGAAATAATGAATAGAATATTAATGGATACAGTTAACTCCATATTGCATTCTTCTAGTTTGCCAAAAGTTTTTTGGGGTGAAGGTGTTTTGACTGCAGCTTATGTAATAAATATATCTCCTTATGTGCCCTTGTCTGGAAATGTGTCAGAAACTATATGGTCTGGAAACCTGCTGACCTGTCTAATTTAAGAGTTTTTGGCTGCTCTGCCTTTGTTCATATAGAACAGATAAATTAGAACCTAGATCTATAAAATGTGTTTTTATTGGTTATCTAGAAGGAATAAAACGTTATAGGTGTTGGCTAAAGAATGAACATGGTTTCAAAACTATCATTAGTAGGAACATTGTGTTCAATGAAAATGAATTTCCATGCTTGCATATTCCTTCATTTATTGTACCTTCCACTGCTCATAGTCAGATGGATAAATCCCATCTGGGAGTGGATGAAAAAGAGAAAGATGATGATGATGAGTCATCTGTTGTGTATGAAAATATGTTTGATCAAAATGTTGAGTCTAACTTACATGATTGTGATGATTTGCATGCTTATCAAATTGTTAGAGATAAACCTAGAATACAAATTAGGAGACCCCACTATTTTGATGATTTTCAGCTTGCCTCTTATGTGTTTAATGTGTTTGATTCCTTGGATGGAAATGAACCAAAGTGGTATAGAGATTCTTTAAAATCTGTTGAATATTCTAAGTGGCTTTCTGCTATGAAAGAGGAAATTAAATATATTTGGATTCTTGTTCCTAAACCTTCTAAGTGCTCTTTGATTGAATGTAAATGGCCCTTTAAGATAAAGCATGAAAATGACTATGTGAGATACAAAGCTAGGTTTGTAGGTAAAGGTTTTACTCAAAGAAAAGGCATTAATTATAATGAAATATTTGCTCATGTTGTGAAATTCACTACTGTCAGAGTTATGCTTGCTCTAGTTCCTCATTTTGATTGGGAACTAAGCAAATGGATGTTAAAACTGTTTTTCTTCATGGTGAACTTGATAAGCAAATATTTGTGAAACAACCTGAGGGCTCTGTTGATTATGTACATCATAATTATGTCTGTTTGTTGAAGAAATCTCTTTATAGACTTAAGCAATCTCATAGGAAATTGAACAAAAAAATTGATGCTTGCATATGCTATCTTTGAATTTTAAAAAGAAGTGCTTTTGATCCTTGCTCGTATTTCAAAGATGATTGTCAATCTCATGTGTTCCTCTTGATTTATGTTGACGACATGTTTATTGCCAGTCCTTGCTTGGAAGAATTCTAGGTATGGACATAATTAGGAACAAAAAAGATTGTTCTTTATTTCTGAATCAATCTACCTATGTGGAAAAGATTTTGGACAAATTTGGCATGAAAGATGCCAAATCTGTTATTGTGCCATTAGCTGCTCATTTCCTATTAAGTAAGGAACAGTCTCCAAAGACTGAACCTGAAAAATGTGATATGAAATTTGTACCTTATGCTAATGCAATCGGTTCTATTATGCACTTGATGGTCAGCACTAGACCTGACATTGCATATGCTATAAGTTGTTTGAGCAGGTACATGGCTAACCCTGGCTTGCCTCACTAAGAGGTTGTGAAGTGGTTAATGAGATATCTTAAAGGATCTATTAAAAAAGGAATTGAATTTTCTAAGTGTAAAAAAGAAATTGTTCTATGTGGCTATGTGGATTTCAATTATGCTAATAATAGAGATAATAGAAAATCTACATCATCCTATATGTTTACTTTATGTGGATCTTGTATAAGACGAAAATCAAAACTTCAAAATATAATTGCTCTTTCAACAACTGAAGTTGAATATATTGTAGCAACTGAGGCTATTAAAGAATCTATTTGGTTAAAAGGGCTTCTATCTGAAATTGATTTTTTGAAAGAAAAGGTTGTGGTATTTTTTGATAGTCAATAAGGGATTCAGTTGTGCAAGAACCATGTCTTTTATCATAGAACAAAACACATTGATATTAATTTCACTTTATCAGCGATGTTGTGGAAGAGGGTGTTGTAGAACTTGAGAAAATTTCTTAAGAATTCAATCCTACAGACATGTGTACTAAGTGCTTACCGGTAGAGAAATTTAGATCGTGTTTGAGAATTCTGGACATAATCTGAATACGTGATTAAAATAAAAATTGTGATTTCTACTTGTTGTGTGCAAGTTCTTTTTCGCTTTTTGTTTGATAGTTTTGTGATTTCTTTTTTAAATCTGTGTGATTTAGAAAATAATCATGGTGATTACGTCCTATGTGGGAAAAAAAATTGGAATCTTATGCTAAAATCTCTGTGATTACTGTTTAAAATTCAAAATTACGACAATGATGATCCCAGTCCATTAAGTGTGTTCATGAAAATCCATTTTTTGGTCTCAGGTGGAGAATTTGTTAAGAATTGAGCCCATAAAATGATCTTTGGGATATGGGCCAGTCTTCTAACTATGGCAGCCTATATCAAGGAAATTGGGCCCAAAGAAACTTAAGCCCACTACCCGATCTTGACCGTCCATTTTGTGTAACTGATCCTTGACGTCCATTACCTTTTTGCTTACTCCCTATCAAACCCTAGCAGCTCATTTCTGCTATGTCGTTTCTTTCTCTTCTTATCCCATTCTCCCTCTACATTACTTCGTTATCCATTGTCGTTTTACGGCGACACCGTCGCAGGTCTTGCCAGACAATGTGATACGATCCACACAAGCTCAAAGATGAAGAATTGGAAGAAGAGAAAGCGAGTGAGATTAATGGAGCTGTTCGTGTTGGAGTTGAAGAGTAAAGGATTGAATCAGGCCTTTGAAGAGTCGTTGTTGAGGAATTGAAAGAAAAGGAAGAGAATAATTCGTTGGACAAGTCGAATTCCATGCATCCGAGATTCTCGCCTATTCTGGCACAGTTTACCATTCGAGTTATAACTCTCGCATCTGAAGTCCATTTAAGCGGATTCAAAATGATTCAGAAAGCTAACCGAAAGATCTACAACTTTCATGTTTTGAGCGAAGAGATATTCGAAGTGGAACAGTGTCAAAATTGAGCTTTAATTGCATGGACGTGCACAGCCCAATGTCGCGAGTTAAGAAGGGTGATCGAGAAGTCGACTTGAAGATCAAGTTATTTAATTTACTTATTCACGTTTTTAATTTAGGATTTATTATGTTTTTATTATTTTAGAGTTCTTAATGGTTCGGATTTGCTTATTTATTTATTTCCTTATTATAGTTTAGGTAGGAATCTTTTTCCTTGTGAAAAAGGAGTCTTTTTAGACCTTATAAATAGGTTGCCAATTTGGCTTATTTTATTGGACGAATTTTGATGATTAAATGGAGTTTATTCTCTTTGGTTCTTTAATAACTCTTCGAACATATCGGTGGATTCCGTTTGTTCACCCCGACTTATCAATCGATCTTTCACAATCGATTGTGGCGTCTTCACATACCAAGGTTCTTGCCTCTTTATAGGCAACGGGTTGCGGTTCCACCCCTTTGAATCTTTGTTTTTGGATGTTTCGATCTTGCTTCCGCGTAAGGTATTAGGGTCTCGTAACAAGTTCTACGGGGTTCGTATCACAATGGGTGTCCTTGCCGCCGCATTACATTTAATGTTGCAGACAGTTGAAACTCCGTGTATAAATACTGTGGTGAGAGATAGTTACAAGATCGAATTTAACTTTAATTCAAATCGAGTATTTTCACCTCCCATACTCTTATGTGAGTAATTTAAGATCTCTGAGTGAGGAAATCTAGGATTGTGCTGAGTGGAGAGGGTGAGTTGTGATTGAGTTGATTGTGCGTGTGTTGGTGAGTCAACTCAATGTTAGTTTTGGGTAGATCCAGGGTTCTGGGTTAGTTGTTGTTGCTTGGTGCGTGTTTCCGTTTTGGAGTTGCCACAAAAACTTGGATCTTCTCGATTGAACACTGGAAAAGGGAACTGAGCCGTTTGATAATACATGCAGCTCTTCGCTTGAGCTAATTTGCATTCTATCTATTTCCTTCTTTCTGTTACTACGAATCTATGGCTGGCATTATTGGAACTTGCACCTAACATGGCCCAAAAAACAACCGTTAAAGATATCACCAGTGGACATATTTGATATCACATAGGCATCGTAGTTTCTAAATTACATAAATAACTGTTAAGTGTATATTTTTAGAGATTTTGATGTATTTTATTGATAATTGATGCTTAATGTGTTGATTTATTGTGTTTCAGGTACAAATTGAAGAATTGAATAAATATAGGGTCAAAACTGCAATTTAGAAGAAAAGGTGGTCGAAAAGTGAAGAAGTCAAAAGTCTGAAGAACATAGTTTCTGGATTTCAGACCCCCCATCTGGAATTATAGCTAAAAATCCAGACGGCCGTCTGAATATTCTCCTTGGAAGAACATAGTTTCTGGATTTTAGACCCCCATCTAGAATATGAACATAAAATCCAGACGGGGGTCTGAGAAGGCGTAGAGGCGCAATAAGGGACTTCTAATTGCACAAGGAAACTGTCTCTTTCTCCAACTTTCCCACCCTATAAAACACCGATTCAAGCACACAATGGAGGATCCTTCCTTTTTATGCAATTTCAAGAGCAAAGAAGCAATAATGAAGACGAAGAATTCGAGGACTCCAAGCATAGTTTTATCTTCCATGAATTATATTAATTTCGTTTTCATTATAATCATGAGTAGCTAACTCTTTTAATTCTAGGATTTTATTTTGAACCCTATGTTGGATTTATGAACCCCTTTCCATGATTTTATGCAAGTTTTAACTCCATATTATTTCTTTTACTTGTTTTATTAAGTGCATGAAACTGGCCACTTTATGTGCTTTTCTGTTATTGTTAATCGGATGAATCGGAACATCGGGTTAATAATTAGAACTTGGGTAGAAGAGCCTTTGTAGCATTAACATAGGAATTTAGTTAATCTCTTAGGTAGCCATTATTGAGATTTGTGCTTCATGTTGTGTTCTAGAATTAATTGTGTAGGAATACAGTAATTGAATCTAGAGTATTAGAATCATAATACACACGGAAGTGTGTTATGGCTAATTTAGCATCTCATGTTAGTAATCCGATTTAATAACTTGCATAATTGAAGGAATTGGAGAATTAATAATCACATAGGGGAAAGAATAAAACCTTGTTTACCTTGATACATCTTCGTGTTAATTGCTTTCGTGCCTTTTATTGTTTAAATTGCTTTAATTGTTTTAGTTTAATTTAGTTTAATTCCTGAACTTTCGACTGTGTACGGTGGGCCTGATAATAATTAGTACAATTTAGCGTCTAGGATTAGATAATTAAGTATTCTCGTGGGATCGATATTCGAACTTAAAAGTCCACTATATCACTTGTTCGATACGTACACTTGCGTGTAGGTATTTCCAACAACCAATAATACCTAGGGATGGCCATGGGGCGGGTTTTGCATTCCCCGGCACCCGCCCGTTAACAAACTCGTTCAACCCGCACCCACCCCGCCCCGCAACGGGTATAAATTTCTCAACCCGCACCCGCTCCATAGAAAACCTGCGGGTACCCGTCCCGCCAAAAAACCTGTAAAGCTAAAGAAAAAAGTAAGAAAAAAATTAATTAAAAAAATTGAATAACCCAATAACCCTAATGAAAACAATAATTCTAAATCAAGATATCGAATATATTATAAAACTGAAATGCTAAATCCCACACGGAAATTATCGAATCTCGCACATAAATAAAAAACTTTATCTCTCTAAAATCCGCCAACGCAATAAAATAAAAAAAAAAAAAAAAAAAAAGCCCCTACTCATCTTCCTTATTCTACCATGAAATCACACACGAAATATTACAAGTTGAAAATTGAGGAAAATCTTTGCAAATTAAAGCTGCATTTAAGATAATGTTTTATAGTTAGCTTATAATTTTATGGCTGGAACAAATTTCCACAAATTTACCGCTGTTTTTATGTTTTTTCTTAAAACAAAATAAAATAAAATAAATTGCATTTTTCGTTCGATTTTGGTCGTTAGTGGTGTGGTGACGACGTGTAGAGTGATCCGGGCTGATTGACGGACGCCTGTGAGAAGCATCGGACACCGGTAACTGGGTGGGCGTCCAAGGGATGCAAAACATGTGTGTGGTGGTGGTAGGGGTGGTTTCGGTACGGTTACCGAACATTCTTTTCTTTTCTTTTTTTCCTTTTTATTTATTTATTATTTTCTAATTGGTTGATAATCTTTTTAAATATTTAACTATTGTTAATTAAATATTTAGCTAATGTTATTAAGGTGTTAAAACAATAATTTAAAATACCTATTAAATAATAAATGTTTTTTTAATAATTGATTTGTAAATAAATTAATAATTAGTTAAAATAAATATATGATTATTATGTCAAGAAAAAGGGAATAATTTTGAGAAAAAAATAAATTAAAGAGAAGTGGGAGGAAAAATGGGTAGAGAGAGAAATATTTAATTTGTGTGCCGGATTAAGTAACTTCTAGTGTAGGATTTAGCACGCCCCATTATAAAATAATATATATATATATATATATATATATATATATATATATATATATATATATATATATATATAAACCCGCACCAGGGCGGGGACTGGGCGGATCTACGAGGCGGGTATATACAAACCCGCACCCGTACCGAACCCGCCCCATTTATTTGCGGGGCGAGTATTACCCGAAAATTTCGGGGCGAGTACCCGCGGGTCGGGTAGAAATTACCGTCCCTAATAATAGCAAGCATTCATGCAAAAAATTAGAATTTTAAAAACATTTAAATCTTCAAATCTTAGAATAATATTATTGATTCGTTTATAGCCTACTTATTTCACAAATGAGTTTTATTGACATATTATAAATTGGCAAATGGCAAATAGGCCCATGACAAGGGCACTTAATTAAAAGAGGGACATCCAATTTTTTTGTCTTTCAAATAAATCCAGCTCATTCAAACTTATTTGCAAATAAGGAAAATCCCTTTAGATATACCAAAATTACCCCCAATTAGGGGTAAGTTGGAACGGATTTTCCAATTTCCGCCGGTTCCAATCCGAAAAGTTCCGATTTTGGAAAAACTTTTTTCATTCCGACTTCCGAAATTCCGATTTACGAATTTTTCCGATTTTTTTGAATTGGAATTGGAATTATATAAAATAAATTTGGAATTTCCGATTTCCGATCCGATTTAATTCCGAAATTAATTCCGAAAACTTCCGATTTTTTTTCCGAAAAATACACCTATAAATAGTATATATTATATAATACTTATTTTCCGAAAAATACACTTATAAGTTTTGTTTTAGGATTGTGACATAATGAATTGTTGTTAGAAGTTTTATTGGATATTATGCAATGTTTATTTTTATTTATTTTTTTGAACTGAAATTTAGTAGTTATTAGTTTTACTTTTATCGACGTGGATATTCTTCTTTTCGAAAAATTTCGGCTTCGTTTTGAAATTTTAAAGCTTATGTGATTTCCGATTTTTTTTCCGAAATTCCGAAATTTCCGGGCCTTTTGGAATTGGAATGAATTGTTAGATTCCGAAAATTTTGGAATTGGAATTGGAATTGATTTTGTACTTCCGAATTTTTTTGGAAATTTTCCGAAAAGGCTAATTCCGATCCGATCCATCCGACTTTCACCCCCACCCCCAATTCATTGAAATATTTCAATTCCAATTTCATGATTTACACCCCAATTTAGCCCAATTTCATCAATTAACCAATTTTAACCATAATTTCAATTTTAACCCCAATTTTGACCCGCCACCACCGAAGACCGCCAGTCGCCACCGTTGACCGGCGTTGACTTTTTTTTGTTTTTTTTTGTTTTTTCTTAAAAATATTTTTTTTAATTAATATTACTGTCTTGGCTGCTAAATTACTGTCTCCGGCAGTTATTTAACTGTCGGAGACAGTAATTTAACAATTAATTGACTTTTTTTTTTCTTCAAAAATATTTTAATTAATATTACTGTCTTTGCTACTAAATTACTGTCTCCGGCAGTTATTTAACTGTCGGAGACAGTAATTTAACTGTTAATTGACTTTTTTTAAAAATATTTTAATTAATATTACTGTACTCGTTGCTAAATTACTGTCTCCGACAGTTATTTAACTGTCGGAGAGAGTAATTTAACTGTTAATTGACTTTTTTTAAAAATATTTTAATTAATATTACTGTACTCGTTGCTAAATTACTGTCCCGGCAGGTATTTAACTGTCGGAGACACTAATTTAACTGTTAATTGACTTTTTTATTCTTAAAAAAAATATTTTTAATTAATATTATTGTATTCGTTGCCAAATTACTGTCTCCAGCAGTTATTTAACTGTCGGAGACAGTAATTTAACTGTTAATTGACTTTTTCTTTTTTTTTTTTAAATTTTTTTGTCGTGTTGTGGTGAAAAGAAACACGAGACAATCAATTAACACATCAAAACATCCTAGCTAATACGTTTTAACGGAAAAAGTACAGTTTCCCATCGATCTCATATTTAGTCGCTCGTGTTAACAAAAAACACATTTGATCCGTCATTTTTCTTAAATACAACACTTTTAGTCTTTTCGGTTATTTTTTCGTTAAAACTAATGGAATCAAACGTGTATGCATCAGTGCTTTAACTAACATGCTAACTGTAAATTGACGAAAAAAACTAAATATTTTAAATTGGTGCAAAGTGGAAAGTATATAAATACCTTGGTTTCATACTCAACGCCGGGTTTGCTCAAGAACTGAGCCTTGAGCTTCTCCGTCTGAGTCAAGGCGTTCATTTCCTCGACCTCCTTGTGCAACTCAGCATCCCTCAAAGCCACCGCCTTGTTAGCCTCAATCTCCGCCACCTGCGCCTTCTTCTTCGCCTCCGCCACGTCAACCTTCGCCTGATTCGCCGCCTCCATCTAGATAGGAAAAGTACTCATGACCAGGTACATCCACCAGCTGCTTCACGTTTGCGCGGCCAGAACTCGAGTCTCTCCTTCGATAATTCCCTGCATGTTGTGGCATGAGATGAGCTTGGCGTACTTGAAGAGGCTTTCCTCGTCGTCGATGCGCGGGCCGATGGTGAACACGGCGGGGAGGATGAACGGGAGCTTCTCGGCGCTCATGGCCTGCACCGGAGATACGTCGAATTTGCTGTAGGATTGGCCGGGCGCGAGTTTGATGTCGATGATTCCCACGCCGGTCACCACCAGCCCAACTGTTTGATGAATTGTCTGAGTGAACAACGAACAAGGTTCTGTTAGATTTGAGTTTGTTGGTGGTGTTTACTATTTTGATAAGAATTTTTCCACCTTTTATTTCGTATATGATCTGTAACAGAGTCAAAACATTCATTTTAGTTGTGTATCAAACACATAATATCTAGATTGCCGGAAATTAAATGTTACACCCGATTATTTAAATTGGGTGGATAAGAACCGTAGATCTACACACACCCGAAAGTTTGTTTGTTATCGATGAATATTAACGAACAAATAGAGAATAGAGATTAATCATGAAGAAAAATAAAGCTATTTAATTTGATTGCTAATAAATATTTATAGGAAATAAGAAAAAAAAAAATGACAGAAAGCAATTGTTAATTAAACATGAAAAGAAAAGCACCTAAATTATACCTAATTAATATATAGCTATGTCCATACTGAACTGTTGATATGATGATATCAATTGTTTGACGTAGAGTCGTCGGTCAAAGTGCCCATCCATGAAGGCGGTAGCATGCCAGTCTGCTCATTAACAGTCTTGAATAGCGGCGGCAGCATCTTGTAAACGCCGGCAACTTCCTGCATCGCACTATTGCCGCCACCATCACCGCTTCCACTTCCGTTAGTCCAAATGCTGATCTTGGGCTGGAGCCCACGCACAGCCTCGGAGTTAATCTTGGCTATATCCTGGTACATACCGCCGGAGATCATCAAGTAATCCCTCAACGCCGCGTAGTTTCCGCCCATTGCATCGAGAAGTGTACGTATGTAAGTGCCCTGAGCTTCGGCAAGTGCTTTCAGCCCTTCAGCTTCCTTCATCTTTGCGTACAAATCACCGTCCACCACTTGTTTCCGCTGGTAAAAAGAAGCATCCGCTACTGCTTTCTGTGCCTGTGCCTCCTTCTCCTTCTCGTACAGGTACGCTTCTGCCGCTTTTTGTTTCTTGTAAAGCTCCCAATTCGCCTCTTGGACCTTTTATTTGTTACAATAAACAAGATAATCAATTAATCAGGACAACAAAAAATATATACAAGATTAGATAGGTTCGAATTTGAATTATTCGTTATCGAAAAAATAAATAATTATGTTAAAAAAATTGGAAATTAAATTGAAACTTTTTGTTCCAAAATCGGGAATTTTCGGACCGGTGGGTTTTGAAAAATTCTAAATTTTCTTAATCACCTAAAATATAAAATACATACTAATATATTGATAATATAAGTACGAATTTTCGTAATTATTTTTGAAATTGAATTATGTTCTAATTATCATCACTACTAGCAAATTAAATTGTAGAGATGAGAGGTTAATTCAGCAATACTAATAAAAAGAAAGATATATATACCTTTGTTTCGTATTCGACGCCAGCTTTGCTCAAAAACTGAGCCTTGAGCTTCTCCGTCTGAGTCATGGCGTTCATCTTTTCGACCTCCCTCTGCAACTCAGCATCCCTCAAAGCAACAGCCTTGTTTGCCTCAACCTCCGCCACCTGCGCCTCCTTCGCCCAACCGGCCTTCTTCTTCGCCAGCTCAGCATTCGCCTCCGCCACCTCAGCCTCCCTCTGATTCTCAAATACCTTGACCTCAGTCCTCACCTTTATCTCCTCCTTCTTCCCTTCTCCCTGCCTTTGCGTAGACGCAATCTTCGTCTCTGCATCAATCGCCGCCGCATTCCTAAGTGTCTCCCCCTCCCTCAGCTTCGACCCCAAATCCCCCTTCATCTTCGCCTCCGCCACGTCAACCTTCGCCTGATTCGCCGCCTCCATCTGAGTTTTCTGCCCCAAGTAGGAAAAATACTCATGACCAGGTACATCAACAAGCTGCTTCACGTTAGCGTTGTAAATCAACAACCCGAATTGGTCGAGCTCCAATTGAACCTTCCCAAAGACTTCCTGTTTGAACTCTTTGGTCCCTTTGAAAATCTCCTCCATGGTCATCGAAGCAGCGAGGACTCGAGTCTCCCCTTCGATAATGCCCTGCACGAGTTCCTTGACATGGTGGGAGAGCTTGTCGTGCGGGGAGATTAACTTGGCGTACTTGAGGAGGCTGCTCTCGTCGTCTATGCGTGGGCCGATCGTGAAAACGGCCGGGAGGATGAATGGGAGTTTCTCAGCGCTCATGGCTTGTACTTCGAACGTGTAGTTCACCGGAGATACGTCGAATTTTGTGTACGTTTGGCCGGGGAATATCCATGCTTTCTTTGAGATTTTTATGTCGGATATTCCGGCGCCGGTCACCACCAGGTACTCCGATGCACTCGCGACTTGATACATGGCTAATTGATGACTAGCTACTCGATCTACACAGAAAATTTGCAGCACTAATAATCGTTAATAATCGTTTGGAGAATTGTATTTTGCGTGAATGGTGAAAAGCTTCAACGAGGTTAACTCGTTATTTATAATAGAGTATTTTAGACTCCTTTGTCTAATAGAATTCTAATTTCATAGTAATACACTCCATGCTGCACTTTAACTTTATTTCTTTGAATTGAACGATAAAAGGATTAATATATATACAATATTTTATTTTCTAAATTGACTATGAGATTTCTCTATTAATTATTTTCTTTAAAGGGATTTTTATGCAAAAGTCCCCAACCAACCTAGTTTCATTGGGTAACTACTTGAGTCAAAATAAATATATATGAGTTATAAATTGATAATTAACAAAAGAAAATTGATATAATTTTTTTGAATTACGACGATATTGTAGAAAAAAGGTGAAATGACAAATAGGCCCATGACAAGAGCACTTAATTAAAAGAGGGACATCCAACTTTTTTGTCTTTCAAATAAATCCAGCCCATTCAAACTTATTTGCAAATAAGGAAAATCTCTTTATATATACCAAAATTACCCCCAATTCATTGAAACACATTTCAATTTCAATTTCATGATTTACACCCCAATTTAGCCTAATTTTATCAATTAACCAATTTTAACCATAATTTCAATTTTGACCCCAATTTTGACCCGCCACCACCGGAGACCGCCGGTCGCCACCGTTGACCGGCGTTGACTTTTTCTTTTTTTTTTTTTCAAAAACTTTTTTTCCCTGAAATTTTTTTCCAGCCGGTCAACTGCCGTTGACCGCCGGGTCTCCGGCATTGACTATTTTTTTTTTTTTTTTTTTTGTTTTTTCTTAAAAATATTTTTTTAATTAATATTACTGTCTTGGCTGCTAAATTACTGTCTCCGGCAGTTATTTAACTGTCGGAGACAGTAATTTAACAATAAACTGACTTTTTTTTTTCTTCAAAAATATTGTAATTAATATTACTGTATTTGCTACTAAATTACTGTCTCCAGCAGTTATTTAACTGTCGGAGAGAGTAATTTAACTGTTAATTGACTTTTTTTTTTAAATATTTTAATTAATATTACTGTATTCGTTGCTAAATTACTGTCTCCAGCAGTTATTTAACTGTCGGAGACAGTAATTTAACTGTTAATTGACCTTTTTATTCTTAAAAAAGATATTTTTAATTAATATTACTGTATTCGTTGCTAAATTACTGTCTCCAGCAGTTATTTAACTGTTAATTGACTTTTTTTTCTTGAAATTTTTTTTCTTAAAAATAATTATTTTAATTAATGTTACTGCCTTGGCTGCTAAATTACTGTCTCCAACAGTAATTTAACTGTCTTAGACAATAATATTAATAATATTACTGTTCGGGAAAATAATATTCATAATATTACTGTCCCAAACAGTAATATACTGTCTGAGACAGTAATTTAGAAGCCAAGACAGTAATATTAATTAAAATATATTTTTCTGAGAAAAAGAAAATTAAAAAAAAAAAAGTCAACGCTGGAGACCGGCCGGAAAAAAATTTCAGGAAAAAAAATTTCATCAAAAAAAAAAAAAAGTCAACGCCGGAATCTGGCCGGAAAAAAAAATTCAGAAAAAAAATAATTTCTGAAAAAAAAAATATTTTGGGGGTTAATGTGATATATTTGTTTAAATCCGGTGTCAATGTGTAATTTTAAGGAAGTTAGAGCATAATGGATGTATTTGATAAGAATTATATTATGGAGGGTATTTTAGACTAAAGACATGGGGATGGGTTTAATTGAAAGACTGTTTTTTTTTGGACCAAAATGCATTTAAGTCCCATGTAATGGACCTTTTTGTCATTCGCGCTTATAAATTTGGATTGCATGAGTTGTCATAGTTAATTCATATATTGTTAATATTGAGAAATTATTAGCGTGTTCTTATCTGTTCATTGGAATAATGAGTAAATTAGAACATCTAGTCAAATTTTATGTAATTATCATAAAACAAAGGGAAAATTAGTTGGAGGTCCCTCGGAAATATTATTTACAGCTGGATGCGCGCAATTTGCAATTTTGCTAAAAGTCTCTATGCGCTCCCCTCCCTGTAACACCCTGCATTTTCAGTAAAATATTATTATTTTATTTTACGACCTCTATGTGTAAATTTATGAAATTAGGGTTTAGAATAATTCTTGCATGATTAGTAATTATGTAAAATATGTGATTATGTGAAATATATGATTATGTGTGTTATGTGATTATGTGAATTATGTGATCACGTGAATTATGTGCTTAGGAAATATTTTGAAATATTATGCCCTTCTTCCTCTTCTTTCTTCTTTCTTTTTTTTTTCGAAAAGAGCTAAGCTCTTCTTCATCAAAGTCCTTCTTGCTCTTCTTCTTCTTTTCTTAATATATAATCTAACTCTTGATCTCTTCTTGTATTAGAGAGAAAAGAGCTAACAAATCCTTCCCCTAAAGAATAGAGGTGGGAATTCTTGAATTCATGCTCAAACATGCAACACCACTAGTATTTTCGGTTTTCATTGATTTATTTGTTTATTCTTGCATATTATGTGATTATATGGCTCAGATGATGATTGCATGTTAGTATTTTGAAAAGATAATTTTGTTCTTGAATTTTTATGTTCTTTCAAAAATTTGGGGAAAAATTGCTTAAGTTACTTATTTGGCTTAATTAGTAGGTTGCATGTGTTAATCTAGTGTTTGATTGTTGATTTGTGAAAAGAAATTGAATTTTTGGCTTAACTATGAGTTTTTCGAAATTTGGGGAAAAATTGCATAAGTTGCTTATTTGGCTTAATTAGTAGGTTGCATGTGTTAATCTAGTGTTTGATTGTTGATTTGTGAAAAGATATTGAATTTTTTGGCTTAACCATGGAACTTTCGAATTTTTGAGGTAAAGTTGCTTAAAATTGATTATTTGGTTTACTTGGTATCTTGCATGTGTTGACCTTGTGTTGATTGTTGGTTTAAGGTATTGCATGTTAAGATCTAGTACTGATTCATTGTTGATCTAAGGTCTTGCATGTTAAGATCTAGTGATTGATGGTTGATCTAAAGTCTTGCATGTTAAGATCTAGTGTTTTCTATGAAAATGATGAAAGAACTAAGAATTTGTGCTAACTTGATTTAAAATACTCTTGCATGTGTAGATCTAGTGAAATTACTTGAATAAAATGTAAAGATGAAAGTCTTGAACTTTATTCTTGTAAAATGTTAGATTTAATGAACTTTTGATTATAGATTGTCTTTGCATGTTAAGATTTCGGTTATTGCTTGTATTTGATTATGGATTATATATTTATGCCTAAATGACTATGTGGAACTTTATTTGTGTTTTTGCTATGTGATCTTGCTTGTTTATGTGTTGATCATTGGGTGTGAGGATGAGAAAAGGGTAAGTAGATGGGTGCATGTGTGGGTGCATTAGTGTCATGATTTTTAAAAAGGTAAAAATATGTTGGAAAGTCTTTCGAGCTTACGGTAAATAACCGATGTACGACGAGTAGGTGCCGTAAGGCCTAGGGGTGGTTTGATTCCACGTAGATAGACGGATTCGTAAAGTATGAGGTTATTTATCGGGAACTTAGATTGATTCTTCCAAAGGGATTCCCGACGATTTTTCATATCATGCATATGTCTCTTTATCGTGTTGAAGATATAGATGGGAAAATCTCACTCTATGGTCTTGGGATCGTAGGGTTATAAAGGTGGGAGATTCTCATTCTATAATCTTCAATACGTGTCATGGCATATAGTTATAAAGGTGGGATATTATCACTCTATGGTCTTGGGGTCATAGGGTTATAAAAGTGGGAATTAGTTAGAGTGAAATTATACCACTGCCCAAGAGAATAGGAAAATATTCATACAAATATTTTAAATATAAACCGGACAATTATTATAGTTTTAAATTAGATATTTATTAATTGACAAAATTACCCCTAGGTTTAGGTTTAGGTTTAGATTTTAGTTTAAAATATCTTTCTTTTATATATAAGATTGATATAATTACAGTTTTTGGTCCCCAAATTTGCACGTTTTCACTTTAACTTGGTCCCCCATTTACCGTCGTCAACAAAATACACACTAATGTTGTCACATTTTGAACACATTGACTCATTGAGTCCCTCCGTATGTTTGACCGTCAAGAAATAACGGTCAATTGTTGGCCATCTATCCTCCACCAATCCGAACCAGTCTCTTGGCCATCGGAGAAGATTGAGAGTCTGGGCAAGACGAGGAACACTTACAATATTTCCCAGCAATTCCAAAATTCTTGGTTCTCTTCACCATCCAAAAAGATTGCGAGGGCTTGCGAATCCAATTTGGGTTGCCTCTCCGCCACCAGTAATTTTCTCGAAGAATTGTGTTGAATAAGAAATGCATATGATTTGGAGATTAGGGTTGAGATTTTGATCATACACGGACTTACTAATTTATTGCATCGGTGACTTTAAAGTCCATTTTTGGCAAAACATATTTCCGGAGTTGCACATGTGGTTATTTGTTGCCAGATTTGAGTGAACATTCACGGACTTAGTGGTGGGTGGCTGGATTTAGCCATGAGTGGTCGAAGGATTGTCAAATATGGTCGTGGGTGATCGCATAGGGGTAGCCCATTGCCGGTTTTGAAGAATAAATAATCGGAAAATATAGAGTATAAGCAAAAGAAATATAGTAAAAGGTGGGGTGAAATAGGTAAAAGTGAAAATAATAGGTGAAATATTAAAAATATAAAGAAAATAGTATTTTTAAAACATTAAAATAAATAAAATAATGACATATTAAAAAAAATCAAAAACCCGATTGAATCGGTTCAACCCTATAAAACATGACCCAAATGGTTGTCCGGTTCCATAGCCAGTTCGGTTCTGACAACATTGGTTCTACCTCAAATAAATTTTCAAGAGGGTCTTGCTAATTTCATATATATAAATATATATATATATATATATAT
>NW_012194085.1:75033-86514 GCF_000504015.1 Erythranthe guttata
CCCATTTTATAATTTTTTGAATTTTTTTTTTTTCCGGAATTTTTTTTTCAGAATTTGTTTTTCCGGCCACATTTCGGCATTGACCGCCGGAGGCCGGCGGTCTCCGGCGATGACTTTCTTTCTTTTTTTTTTTGAAAACTTTTATTTTCTGAAATTTTTTTCCGGCCGGTCTCCGGCGTTGACTTTTTTTTTTGAAATTTTATTTTTTTCTTAAAAAAAATTATTTTAATTAATATTACTGTCTCAGACAGTAATATTATGGATATTACTTTCCCGAAAAGTAATATTATTAATATTACTATCCCAAACAGTAATATTATTGCACGAGACAGGAATATTACGGTCGGAGAAAGTAATATTACAGTCGAAGACAGCAAAAATGCAGACCAAGACGATAAAATTAATTAATAGAGTAATATTACTGACTCAGACGGTTAAATTACTGTTGGAGACAGTAATTTAGCAGCCAAGACAGTAATATTAATTAAAATAATTTTTTTTAAGAAAAAAAAAATTGAAAAAAAAAATAGTCAATTAACAGTTAAATTACTGAATCCGACAGTTAAATAACTGCTGGTAGGGCTGTGCGTTGGTTGGTTTGGTTAAAAACCAACCCAACCCATCAAACCAACTTTGGTAAATATTAGAAACCGTTATCGACCCAATTTACATGGTTGGGTGATGGTTGAAAACCAATTTAGTGGGTCGGTTGATGGTTTGGTTGACGGGTCATCCATCTAAATATTTTTTTAATTTTTTTTAATATTGTATTAGTTGTTACAGCGCCATATATTTTATAAATTAAATATGACTAGTTCAACAATATTCAAATAAAAGATTCAAAACATTACGAGCATATATATTGCAATTAAACATAAATAGTTCAACAAATAATCATCGTCCAAATATTTAGGCTATTTGTCTTAAAATTAAAGACAAAATGCACTTCGTCCCCTATAAAGTTTTAGTTTTCGCATTTTCCCCCCTACAAATTAAAAAGTGAGACTCTCCCCCTTCCAAATTTTATTATAGTTGCACTTTGCCCCAAGTGTGACTTTCCAGCGTATTTTTCACCGGTTTTTTCATATCTCTATCAACTTTAAGGGCATTTTCGGCCTTTCACCAATCTCACCCAAATATTAATGTCTTTGAAAACCCAGATGCTGATCAAATGGGTTCTTCGTTTGCTGCTGCATCAATATCGATCAAAGCTGCAATGGGCTGGATCTTTCGCCTTGGAAATCAAGGTTGCCGGAGTAATTGAGCCTCGGCATAAAATGCAGCGGCGCCTGCACCGTGTTTCCTCTGCCATCGCCATCGTGGGGCTTGGCGAATGGGAACATTTGGGCTGCCTCAGATGGGCCGGAGGATGAGGGGGTGTTGTCGTCGTCATCGGCTGTGGTCATAAGGATCATTTGGAATGTGCTGCCGAAAAAGACAGTGGTTGGCGTCGCTGGCGTCATAATCCACATGGCGGTGGGCGGCATCATATTGACAGCGGGGCCGACAGAGTTGAGTCGTTGCTTCTGAGAGAGATATTCAGGTATGAGAAATTGGCCGTAATTGTGTCGGTACCAGTGGCGGCTATAATATTTGGGTGGGGTTGGTGAAAGGACAAAAAATCTTTGCAAGTTGAAGGAGATACGAAAAAATCGGTGAAAAATATGCCGGAAAGTCCCATTTGGGGCAAAGTGCAACTATAACAAAATTTGGAAGGGGCAAAGTCTCTTTCTTGAATTTGTAGGGGGGGAAGTGCAAAAACTAAAAATTTCTAGGGGCCGAAGTGCATTTTCTCCTAAAATTAAAATAGTTCAAATTAGATAATTAGGTTAGATTTATTGTTTTTAGGATTTTGTCAATATCAGACAATTTAATAAACGTGATATAAAATAGAAATTTGAAATTAAAACTATTAAATAATTTAATTAAAATTAATAAATAGTAAATTAATAAATAAAGTTGGTTGGCCGATATTACCCGACTAACCAATATTTTAGCATATTAGAAACCATTATCGACCTAACTATACATGGGTTGGTTGACATTATCGACCCAACTTAAATGGGTCGGTTGATGGTTGATTATCCATCATAAATTATGGGTCAAAAATGGGTTGGTTGGTGGTTAAAACCGATGCATGCACAACCCTAATTGTTGGAGACGGTAATTTAGCAGCCAAGACAGGAATATTAATTAAAATATTTTTTTAAGGAAAAAAAAAACCACTTAACAGATAAATTACTGTCTGCGACAGTTAAATAACTGCTGGAGACAGTAATTTAGCAGCCAAGACAATAATATTAATTAAAAAAAAATTTAAGAAAAAAAAAGTCAATTAACAGTTAAATTCAACGCCGGAGACCGGTGGTCTTATCGGTCTCCGGCGGTCAACGGCGGCTGACCGGCGGTCCCCAGTGGTGGCGGGTCAAAATTGGGGTTAAATTAAAATTAATGTCAAAATTGGTTAATTGATGAAATTGAGCTAAATTGGGATGTAAATCATGAAATTGGAGTTAAATATGGTTTCAATGAATTGGGGATAATTTTGGTATATATAAAAGTATTTTCCTTATTTGCAAATAAGTTTGAATGAGTGGAAATATTTGCAAGACAAAAAAGTTAGATGTCCCTTTTTGAATTAAGTGCCCTTGTCATGGGCCTATTTGCATATATATATATATATATATATATATATATATATATATATATATATATATATATATATATATATATATATATATATATATATATATATTTGGATTATATTTCAATGAGAGGTCTGCACGCAAAGAAAGAATGCAATAGGTACGTAATTAGAGTTGTACCCATATTGTAATTCCTATATTCCTCGTCTTATATTCATATAAACCCTAGGGTTCTCTGTGACAAATTAATTAGGGTTCTCTGTGACAAATTAATTAACCGGAGGCTGAAAAATACGTGGAGCAGCTTATAACATGAAAAGGCCAAAAGGAAAAGACGGTTTCAATTCCACGTGCAGGATATCCATATTGCCAGAACACATCCTGCAGAAGATACTTTATTTCCTCTCCCAAAAAGAAGCTGTTCGAACCTCCGTACTTTCGAAATCATGGCGCAGTATTTGGTGCACTCGCCCTAATCTCGATTTTTCGATCCAGGCCTTCGAAGGGAACAAACAAGACTTTATAACCACCGTGGACAACACTTTACAGCGATACTTGGATCACAGGCTGTGCATAGAGGAATTCAGCCTTCGTGTATCTATAGGCGGTGACGACGACGAAGAATCGATGCCCGCTCTTGAGCAATGGATCACATTAGTAACAAGTATGGGTTTGAAAGAGCTTCGTCTTCGGAATAGTACGGAAGACTATAAAATTAATCATCTGCCGTCTGTAGTCTTTGAAGCCGAATCACTCAAATATTTGCACTTGGATAGATTCATAGTGGACCAAACCACTATTCGAAGGATACTTCTCTTGAAGAATCTAAAATCACTTGATCTTCAACGAGTCTCGATTAAGGATGATATTTTCGAGAAGATAATATTGTCTTCTCCTATGATTGAAACTTTAGCTGTCAGAAACTGTCGAACGCTAACAACAATTGATGCGATGAGTCTACAAAACCTAAAGAAGTTCACTTTTGTGAATGATAATGTCCCCTTTGTGGATGATTGTAGAATCAAAATCCATACCCCTTCTCTTCAAGTAATTGATTTTCGTGGCCGATATATTCCGTTCCTCATGGGGGCGGACTTTCGTAATCTCACCCGTTTATCTCTGACGGATGTCGTTTCGCCGTTGGACCACTTGTCGACGTGTAAGTTCCCAATCCTCGAGATCTTAATTATTTTTGATTGCTGTGGATTCGAAGAAATCAAGCTATTTATTGATGCCCCGAAGATAAACAGTTTTGACTATTTTGGAGACTTTATACCGTCCATCTCTTTTGCAACAACTTCTTCTTCCAGTGAGTGGCATTCAACTATACACCTGCATTCTATCGATGTTTTTTCTTCTTTGTGGTTCGTCAATCTAAACGAACTGCTCAAGTCGTTAAGCCAATCCATAATTTCTCTCAACATTGATCAGTGTTCTCCCATTCGAGAAAACATTATGGTACAAGACAAGAATATTAAACCAGTTGTGGTGGATAGTTTGGGTTTGCGTTTTGATTTATCTTCGATTTCATCTCTTATGAATGCTTTGTTTTGTGTTTGTCGTCCGAGATTTATCGATGACTCTTTCTTCTGTGGAAGCGGATGGAAGATGGATCACATCAAGTGTCTGTGGAATATTCTTTTAATGCGGAGAGAATTTAGAAGGAAAAATCAGTTATCACAGTTGTGGTTTCGAGATTTGGAGGAATTGAGATTGGTGATTCATGACAAGAATAAAAACGAATGGCGTCCGATAACTCTGTCACAATGGCCACACTATCGACGACGACAAGGGGAAGACATTATTACTCGTATCGTATTGAAATGGAGACAATCTTTGTGAATCTTTGATCCTAGTATTTTTTTTTTTTTTTTTTTTTTAGTTTTAATTTTAAGACTTTGTACATTAACTTTGGGTTATTTAAACCTATGTTTTTTTTCTAAAGGAATTATTGTTTGATGAATATTATAAGACTGTACATTGAAGGGGAAGGGGAAATGCTGTGGAATCGAAATCAATGTACCGTCTCTTGAAATAATTAAAATTTTATACATTAAGATTTGGGCACTTTACAAATAACTGAATAAGCCCAAAAAACGGGTACTTGTTCATAAAATGGTCTAGACAAAAAACTTTTTTATAAAAAAGTGACCACATGATCCAACGGTTTGTAAAAAGGGGCTCTTTGACATAACCCCCATTACTTTTTTTAATAGGGATAGACCCAAAAGATTTTTGACCATTTGAGAAAAGCCCATACCCATTTTCAGCCATTATGTTTTCCAGCTTTGCCCTCGCCCGCCACGTCATCACTGGGTCACGCGCTCAGCATTTTTTTTTTCCGTTTTTTTTTTCCGTCTTTTTTGTATCAGTTTCCTTAATCGACTATGAAGCATAGTCGATTAGTCTTAATCGACTATGTGCTTCATAGTCGATTAAGGAAATTCTTTAATTTTTTAATTTTTTTTTTGTTTTTTTAATTTTTTTTCTATATCAGGTATATTAATCGACTATGATGAATCATAGTCGATTAAGAATCTGCTACTAAACATAACAAATTACAACTGCGAAAAAATGCAAAATCAACTATATTTTACAAAAAACGAAAAATATACAAACATTATAAATGATTTATAAAATTGAAATCAATAAACAAGAAATCCAAAAAAAATAAAAAAACTGGAGTCGATCAACCTTAATCGACAACCAGAACATAGTCGATTAGCTTAATCGACTATGAACATGTACATAGTCGATTAAGTCTCCAGCCTGTGCGAAATTCTCTACACGCATCCTCCGTCCGATCCACAAAAAAACTCAAAATCAGCCTCCCCATCATCCCCACACCACCCAGAGCTCCTGCCATGGCCGAAGCCGTCAGATTTTGAGCATGTTCAGCTCCACCAATTAAGAAAACTAATTTAATTTAATTTAATTTAATCCCAAAAGCAACACGCATGATTTCTTTTTCCCGCAGCTCCAGCACATCCTGCTGCTCGCCGCCGCCGCAATGCATCCGTCTCCGGCGATGTTTGCCCCGTCCGATGCAGCGCTCTCCGCCAATGCTAGCCCCCGCCGGTCGATTTCGTCGAAGTTGCTGCCGCAACACGACTCCGCGGCGTCGCAAACCAAATCCGCCTCGCCGGCGCGGTTGTTCCGCCGCCGCTGCTTCTGTTGTTGCTCGTCGTGGAATAGGGAGAGGATTTGCTCGTCGTGGAATTGGGAGAGGATTTGCTCGTCGTGGAATTAGGGTTTTAAAATAATACATTGACAATTAAGGGTAGATTTGGAATTATAAAAATAACATTTGGTGGAATACTAACTAAGGGGGTTTTCTCTAATTATTTTTGGGAGGGGGGGTTTCCTTAACTACATTTCCTAGATGAGGGCGGTCTTGCTAATAATCCCTTGTAAAAAACTAAAATAGCTCCTCACATTTTAATATGCTTCAATTTCATCATTTAATATAATATAACCTCAATTTGACCCCAAATGTCACAAATTATTCAATTTTAACCCAAAACACAATTTTATGGACAATTTCGTCCGTCGCCGCCGTTGACCGCCGGTCAACCGCCGTTGACTTTTTTTTATTGCTTTATTTTAATATTAAAAAAATATTTTTTTCTGAAAATTATTTGAATATTCCTAAAAAAATTGAGTATCATGAATTTTTTCAATAAATGTATTTTGAAATACTGAAAATATAAATAAGATTTTTTTATTTCGAATTTATAAAATATTAAGTTTGGAAATAATATATATACATGTAGTAATTGTTTAAATGAGTATATAAATGTTAAATATGAAATAACTTAAATACATACCAAAATAAAATTGACAACTAACCAATTGAAGAATCCACCTCATCAATTGAACACCAACGAAGCAATTTTGATAAATGACATCATCATTTGCCACATGTCAATCATTGAGGGCATAGATCCTCTTTTTATATAATATATATAGATAGATTATGAATTTCAAATACACTAATCGACATATTGAACAAAAAGATACATATTGCCTTGAACAAAAAGTTAGCAGATTTCAAAATCTTTATTCCCCGCAGATTTGGCAGATTTCCAAAAAATCTTTATTGATGGGAAATCCCTCGCCCCAGGCCCACATCCTTGGCCCAGTCCAAAAAATATGTCTTCGTAAGATCAAAGATGGTCTTAGTGTTTCTCAAGGGTTTTTGGGTTTCTTGCTCTGTTAGTAATAAAATTTTGTTAATAAGATTCCTTACGTAACTTAGAAACTGTTCGCCAAATTACCATATCACACAACCCTCAAAATATGTCGTCGGAGGAACCATCCCAGAATCCCACCGTCGATGAGAGCTCCGAGAAGAAGCTATCCAAGAAAGAGACCGCGAAGCATGCGCGCCTCCTCGAACGTCAAAAAGCCGCCGCAGCATCTGCTGCAGCCGCCGTTTCGGCCGTTGCCCTCGAAGGCGACGAGGACCCCTTGAGGACGAATTACGGCGATATCACGTTGAAAGAGTTGGCATCATCAAAACCAATCTCCGGGAAGAAGAAGAGGACGCTTGTACAAGATTTGAATGACGGGTTGAAGGGCAACATGGTGGTAGTACGTGGCCGCGCGCAGGCGATCAGGGCCGTGGGGAAGAAGATGGCGTTCCTCGTTGTTAGGAGACGAGGCTGCACGGTTCAATGCATCTTGACAGTGTCCCAAGATTTGGTCAGCTCGCAGATGGTGAAGTTCGCCACTAGCTTGACCAGAGAGAGTATTATCGAGATCGAAGGGCTCGTCTCCCTGCCGGCTCAACCAATTACCGGTGCCACTCAGCAGGTTTGTTTGTGTCTCTATGCTTCATAACATTATTTTCTAATGTTTTCTTTGAGTAACAATTTTACTATCTCATTATATAATTCTTCAACGATTTTGAGTTACAGTAGAATCTCGATAAATTAATAACTTCGCGTAAATAATACTTTCTTCTGGTCCCGACTTGGTAAAAACATATTAAGTTATTAGTTCGATAAATTAATATTTCGCTAAATTAATAGAATTTTGTTGGTCCTGCCTCTATTAATTTATAGAGGTTTAACTGTATATCATTCATAATATGAATGGTTAATTTCGGCCGTATAATATAATATGTTAATTCTTATATATAGGTGGAAATTCAAGTGAGGAAACTTTATTGTGTGGACAGGGCTGCTCCCACACTGCCGTTTAACTTCGACGATGCAGCTAGAAGCGATGTCGACATAGAAAAAGCTTTACAGGTTTATTCTTCGTTTTATCGATCTACCGACGAAATAAAGTCTTTTTTTTTCTATATTTTAATAGAAAACTTTGTAGTTTGTACTGACGATCGAGTCCTTAATTAATGATGAATACAGGCAGGTGAGCAGCTCGTTCGTGTGAATCAGGATACTCGTTTGAACTACAGATTTCTTGACATCCGCACTCCCACTAATCTCGGAATTTTCCGCCTTCAGTATCAAATTCAGAAAGTAAGTCGAGTTCATTTTCGAGCTCGCCGTCATTTTTTATTAGTTTAAGTTTTTTAAAAAAATCCTTATACAGTAGAACCTCGATTGAATAATAGTTTCTCTGATGAAAACGTGTTAAATTATTAATTGGATAATTTAATAATTCGCTAAAGTAATAGAATTTTCCTAGTGCCGACTGTATTAATTTATAGAGGTTTAACTGTATATGTTTGTGCAGATCTTTTGCCAATTTTTGGAGTCGGAAGATTTTTTCGGGATCCACACCCCGAAAACATTAGCAGGTTCTAGTGAAGGCGGTTCGGCCGTATTTAGATTAGATTATAAAGGGACGCCTGCATGCCTGGCACAATCACCTCAACTTCATAAGCAACTATCCATCTGCGGCGATTTTGACCGTGTCTTTGAGATTGGTCCCGTGTTTAGAGCCGAAGACTCTTTCACGCATCGACACTTGTGCGAATTTACTGGTCTCGATGTCGAAATGGAGATTGACGAGCATTACTCTGAGGTATTTTTATTATTTGTTTATTAGAAATTATTGACTAGTCTCGAATTTTTGTTTCGTAAGTCATATTTATCTCGGCTTATTCGTGATGCAGGTGATGGACATTGTTGACCGCTTATTTGTGACGATGTTCGACTTTTTGAATGAGGAATGTTCGGAGTTGCTTGAAGTCATCAATAGGCAATACCCCTTTAAGCCTCTTAAGGTTTGTTGACTCGATAATTGTTATATGTTGTAATAACGATTCTTTTGGTCGATTACTCATCGTTGTCGTCTTTGATTATGCAGTACTTGCGTAAGACCTTGCGTCTTTCCTTTGAAGAGGGGATTCAAATACTGAAGGTAAAAAAGGGAAAAAAACGAGCATTCATATGTTCTTTTTGTTAAGGAAATATTTCTTGAAAGGCTCGTATGTTTTGCAGGAAGCCGGCGTCGAAGTTGATCCCCTTGGAGATCTCAGCACGGAAACAGAGAGAAAGCTTGGCCAACTTGTACTTGAAAAGTATGTATGCTGAGTTTAATTTTATTTGCTCCGATTAAGTAGATATGTCGGATGTAAACTGATCGTATCGAGATACTTCCAAATTCGTAGGTACGACACGGAGTTCTATATCCTTTACCGCTACCCTCTGTCTGTTCGACCATTCTATACGATGCCTAGTCATGATGGTACGGAGTACAGCAATTCATTTGATGTTTTTATCCGAGGTAACTAACTAACTATACAACTTATCGCCGTGCATTGATTATTTTCACATCAGTATATATGAAATATTATTTTAAATAATAATGAAACATTTTTGTTTTGTTTGTTTATTAGGGGAGGAAATTATATCGGGCGGTCAGCGTGTGCACGTGGCCGATTTATTGAGGGAGCGAGCACAAGCATGTGGAATCGATGTCACGAGCAAGACAATCTCTACATATATTGATTCTTTCAGGTGCACTTTCTTTTGCCCTTTCTTTATACAACTACTGTTATTCTCAAGACTTGAGATTTCTTAACATTCTCGAACACTCGTCACGGACATGCCTCCGACACCCGTGTCGGGCTGTGTCCGTAATTAATCACAAGTGTCTAGATTTGTATAATGCAATCATAGTAGATTTGTGTGTCTGATGGGCGCGTATCTGGTTTGTATTTGAAGGTACGGGACTGCGCCACACGGCGGATTCGGAGTGGGATTGGAGAGGGTGGTGATGCTCTTCTGTGCGCTAAACAATATCCGCAAAACATCTCTTTTCCCTCGCGATCCACAGAGAATTGTTCCGTGATTCTTGTTTGTTTCTGCTTTTATTTTCCATATGCTTTCTTGTTTATGTTTATATCATACTCTACTTACTTCATTGTTATGCTTCTCACTAACCTAGAAACCACAACCACAGTTATGCACTTATGCTTATTACACTCACTCTCTCTCTCTAGCCTACACCCAGTGAAATAAAACATGTGCTTTTAAACTATGTATGTGTTTGATTAGTAAGTAGTTATTTATATAAATCTACGGTTTAAAACCACATAATGTATTTTACTAGGTGTAGGATCTCAAAACATTCTTGAAATTTCAACTGCTACCGGGTAAATATAGTTATTATTATTATTAGTATTATTATTATTATATATATATATATATATATTACATAAATATAAGCGTCGATGATCTTGAATTTACTCTCCCAGAATTTCTTTTTCCTTTTTTTTTCTGTCATTTTCCATGTAAAATGGCGTCGTTCGTTTTTTTCTACCAATTAGATGCAGCCATTAATTTCTTTTTCATTTAATTTTAAGGTGTTTGATTGCATTCGGCCATTTTCGTGGGCCAGATGTTTCTTTTTACTTTTATTTTTTATTCACCCCGCGTACAATTCTGAACTTATTTTGCTCTTTTTTTCTTTTTCTCTTGCCACGTGGGCCCAGCTTTTCCTTTTATTTCTCTCCTTCTCTGTAGTAATATGTGGGCCCTCTCTTTTTTCTTTTTCTCTCGCCACGTGGGCCCAGCTTTTCCTTTTATTTCTCTCCTTCTCTGTAGTAATATGTGGGCCCAGAATTTCCTTTTTTGTCTCCTACCAGTTACCACCTACTTCTCCTGCAACATCCAATGCAGCCACCCCTAGACTCCCGAGTCCCCTCCCATATTTATTTTCTTATTTATTCTTTCTTTATTTGTTCCCCCCCACCCAAAGACGCCACATCATTTTTTTATTTTTCATTTTTCTTTTTCCTTTTCCATTTTTCTCTTTTGGTATGTTTTTAATAATTTATTTTCACTTGTTTTTTGTCTTAATTTTATGGATTTATAATTATTTTACCTAAATTCTATAAACATGGGAATTCCTTTTTTGGAATAATAATAGACTAATAGTTATGATAATTTGAATTTCTATGTTTTAATAATATATAATTTACATCTGATTATATATAATAACTGTAGGATTTTTTTTATTTTGCTGGTTTCTACTTATTTTTATTTTAATATAGAGTTAGTTGAAATTTTATATCAACATTAGTATTCGTACACATATATATATATATATGCGGGTCCCCAAAAGGCCTCCTCTCGAACAAAGTACCACATAGATCGGACCACAAAGGACCACCGAGCCTCCCCTCAATTTGCGCCTGGGGCTCACATCCATCTTTGTTTCAGAGCGCACCGAGCCTCGAACAAAGGAACACCGAGCCTCCCACCTGGAGCTCGTCGAGCCGCCTGCCATTTGCGCACCGGGAGCTCACCATTTTTTGTTCGGCACCGAGAACCACCGGCAATTTCACACAGATTCCGGCAATTTCCACCACATGGTTAGGTCTGGGCCATGGCTCTGATACCACTGTTGGGCCCCCGTA
>NW_012194090.1:0-20445 GCF_000504015.1 Erythranthe guttata
TCGTTAAGTGAGAAACAGCACACCATACATTAGCCTCCTCCGTACTCTGCATACTAGAAATTTGAATATGCGAAATGCTAAATTACGAATAAATTGGAGCTGCGACATTGAACATATGATAAACATTAACTTGTAATTGTAAAAACTCTAGAAACTCAATAGAGCAAGATCTGTATTTACAAGCGTAAATTTAATTTTCCCTGAAATTGAGATGTGCGAAAATTCAAAATTTGTTTAGTTTTCTTAATAGTATGTAAAATGCACTAACATGAAGGAACAAACCTTGTTGTATCCATCCACCGGATATGGGAATGTTTTCCAGCTCCCAAAACAAAAGGAGAATCAGTTCCCTTCTGCTTGTAACATAAATTCTTAGAGCATGCATTAGCAATCACGTATCTGCAAAATTAGCAAATGTACTTTATCTGCTTGAAAGAAGAAAGTTGTCGAGAGATGAGTGGTAAGCACAGGAATTGACTAAAACATCATGACATCGAAAAATACCTGGGTTGGAAAGTTATCATTTTTGTCCTTCCAGAAAATGATGCAGTCGTAGCTGAAACGGATAAGACATAGCCAGATGCTATGGATGGTTGAGGAACAAGAACACTGGTTGACCCAGTTGATGGGACTAGTGAAAATGGGGTTGACCATGAAAGCTTTGGAAAATTTTCCATAACAGAAGGCAGGTACCTACTTAGCTTCACCATAACTTCCCCTGAATATAAATGAGGATCAGGAGAAAACAAGCAAGCATTGACCTTTCTACTATCAATTTCTGCAAAATCAGGTGAACTTGAATCTGTTCCACTGGTAGAACCTAGAGAAAAAGTGGATGACTCAAATGAAACAAATAGCTTAGCAAAAGTATGTTAAATGATATCTAAAGCATTGTTTTGAGTTTAAAACATGATATCACCTTTAGAAGGTAATTTCTGATCAGTACAGATAAGACCAAGACCGTCTTTCTTCTGAACAAGTACATTCAGCTCATCCAAATTATAGCACGAGGGAATGACACAGTTATGTTCTTTCATTTCATTGACAGAGGTTGAGAGTGCTAGAGAAAATCCAGTACAATTGTACAACAAAAACGGAACAGATATGAGAATTTCACGAGCTCCAGAGACCGCGTCCATTACCTTCTCCATTGTAACATATAATGGACCTACATCATTTCATTTTAGCTTCTAAATAAACCTAAATAACACCAAATATCCCAATTGGTATACAATGTAACAACAATTTCGACATACCATCGGAAGAATCGGGATCGAAATTTGATAATTTCAGAAATTGAGAACTTAGTTCCACTGAATTTAGCTTTTTCACTAAATGATTCAGCACGGAGATACTTCAGAGTTGAAGGCTTAAATCCATGCATGTGGAATGTTATCGACAGATCATGGGAAGAATCAATATGATAGAAAGAAGTCTCAATCTGAAAATGAAACTGAAAACATTATATCCGAGAGGGAATATCCCTAATAAATTAGCAGGCATAAAGAAATATTTAGTCATTTACTGGACAATAATAACATATATTTCAAGCTAGTCCAAACCTCAGAAAGAAAGGCAGTACGTGAAACACCAGCATCTTCCAATGTCACGGACATTGATTTCATGAGATAGTTTTTCAACACTAGTGGGCTAGTTAACATCACTTGGTACAGAAACCGATTCCTTGGTATCTCCAAACTGTTGGAGGATGGATTATGAAGTTTATGAGATTGTTTACCCCTATCAACATTAACTGGCAAATATAACCCTTTCATTCTGCCAACTGGAGGCAGGCACTGATCATTCACAGAAATGCAACAGCGAAATGCGTCACTGCTAGGATGAGAAGGATAGCAAACAAAAGAACGCAAAAATCCAATCCTGACATCTTGACTTATAATACTTGAGATATTATAAGCTTCACTCCATAGGTGTGAATCGCCAAGAGGACGGCAACGAATGCAGCCTGCTTCAGCCAGATGAAGAGGGAGAGGAAACTCTTGGCCAGGATATATCGGGCCTAAAATCTAAACATGAAATGTTAGAAATATAAAGCCAGCACATGACCATCCAGTTCCTCATATGAGAATCATAAACTAAGAAACCAACTAAATTTTGTGAATTACCTTTGGAGCAATACCAAATGGAATATCAAACCGGACTTCAAGCAACAAAGAAGTTGAATTTAAAATTACAACCTGAAAGCAAAGAGTTTCTAAGAACCTAAAAGAATCAAAACCATATTAAAAGAGGCCAGAATTGGGACATACTGTTGAATATAATCGCATCAATTTTGTAAACCGCTGTACAGAAACGTCAATCACTACAGGAATTCCAAACCCTCTAACTGCATCTGTCCCACCATCTCCTTCGACTTTTTTATGTCTTTTCGTAGAATTTACATCACTGTAAATTTCCGAAACATGTGATGATTTGGAAAATTCAACCTCGAAGTATCTGCGGCCAACAAGATCCATTGAAATAGGGGCTGAAGGTACAGAGGTACCCTCCAGTTGGAAAGTAACATATCTATGTGCTGCCTCAAGTAATTGCTTGTCATTGAGTTTATCAGAAGACTGCACTGGTCTATAGCGGAAAAGTAGGTCCTCGGGTGATTCATTGATGTAAACAAGAGTAGAAGAACCAGGTTGCAGGACACCTTTCGATGGAGACACATCCAAATCATCAGCCCCAAGTTTCCTTTGGCAAACACAAAAAACAAGAGGCACAGTAGTTAAATTTTGTAGCATGTATGGAGCATATCTTCTCGTCTCTGGACCTTTCATTATTTCAAAACTTGAGATATGTGAACTTTCTGTCTCCATAAAGCTCCATGCATCCTTGATCATCTCATTTGCCCTCGAAACGACCTTATTTAAGCAACTTTGAGTGCTTAGTTATACATTAGAGGTAAATAGAACTTAGAAGAGGAAAAATGATAACACCAACAAAAAAAAAACAAAAAACCAAAAGAAATGAAATGAAAAAAGAAGGCTCAAGAAGACCTAGTGATCAAGAAAATATGTGATAGTTAAACTTGGCAGTTGATCTAGTTAGCATGATACATTTGATAGAAAACGAACCAATAATATACAGGAACTCAAAGTATCCCTCGAGAAGAAGATGTGGTTAAACTTCACCTAAAACAATAGAAACGCGAAAAGAGATACCTCAATTATGGATTCGTTTAGATTCAAATTGAGATTCGTCTTAGATTCAAGATTGATGACTGACATCATAGCACCACTAAAGAGAGCGTTCTCGTCCTGCTTCCTACTCATACTCAACTGAAATTTCCAAGGCTCCAAAAAGGGCTCCCACAAGACCTGAAGTGGTATTATCATGTTAAAACAGAACCCCAGATTACAAGTCAGAATTAATACAGGATAATGATCATTCCTACCTTGTCAATGCTGTAGTAGTTCACTTGAAAATCACAACCAACCGATCCTTCAATTTCATCCTCAATTACAGTGGACCAAAAATAGGAGTTTCTCAGCAAAAACTCCAGCAATGGTCCATTAGAATTCCCCTACATAACAAAAAGAAAAGGAAGCATGAAAACTTAGAATTGCTACATTTATCAGTTCACTTAGAACACAATCACACAAAACCCAAACTTGACTTTAACTAGTCATAGTATATTGAGAAATGAAGTTATGCAGATCCTGATTTGATAACATGAAAAGAAGATTAATTCAAAAGAAACAATTAAGATGATGTTTTTGTTCTTAAGGATTAGATCACTTCTCCAAGGACAGTATCACAGAGAGAGAAAAGAGTCTAACAACATCCAACTTCTACGAAGTTGGACAGGTTGATATAATGAGCTAAGCAAGGAGTAAATTCACCTTTCGCTATGTGCCTCGCTATTACTTTCTGCCAAACAGGTAAATGGAAGGGAACCCATCCCATTCCTATCCCTCTACACTCCCAATCTCCTCACTAAATACAGTCTTAAGCAACCATATTAATAGAATTTATATTCACCAGACCCCTCCCTTCCAACCATACATTTACAAGACCATATTTTTTCTACTCCATCAGATCTAATCATGCCCTGCCGGTTATTGACTTGAAAGCCACCATCCACCATAATATGGCAGAAAGCATCCAATTTTCAAGGGACTAATAACTTGCTCCCAACTTCTCAGTCAATCTATCACAAACATCAGCTTGTTGTTACTACCGCAACGTGACACACTATACCCCCTTGTCACCTTGATAATGTATACTTAAAACTAAAATCCAAGACAAGTTATGACACCTCAAATCTATAACCCCCTTGCCACTAGACAATGTATACGCAGATTTAAAACCCAAGACAACTTGAGCAGAATGCCATAAACAGGATTGGGTGAGACTGATATTTTCTTGTCAAGCAAAATTATGGAGGTTGGCGTAAAATGGAAAGAAACACTGCTTAGTTAAATTTCCATAGAACTTTTTTTTCATCGTCTAATCTGAATCCTCATCTGATATCATGTTTCAAAAGATTATGTCACTTCTGGTTGAGGGGTCTAGGGTGGAACCACAATGAAAGTTCAATAAACCTGAAAATTGTTGTGAAACAATAAATACATATCTTCTGTTCTCATTGTAGTTTTGGCCAATACACAGTTTTTAGCTCTAATGCTAAAAAGATACCATGACAAAAAGGTAATACAGCAGCAACAAGATTCGTATTTTTCCATTAAACTATGCAAAACCATATAATAGCTAAATTTATACAGTGTAAGCATCAAATACTTTGACTAACGCAAAATGCCTATTTTAGTAATAATAAAAGAAAAAAGAGAAGTGTCTGATTTCCATCAAAGAAAAGCAATACTGATAAAAATATTGTAGTTGCCATGCAAAGCATGACATCAGAAGAAATTTACCTTCCAATCCGTTAAAAGAAGAGAAATTTCCTTAGTTGCACTTTGATGTCCATTCTCTTGAATTTATATTGAGAAGGTGTTTCTTCTGATTTTGCAAACCATGTAAAGTGAAAGAGATAAAGAATGTGGTTTGAGATTGACAAATCCAGACTGTCGCAACGAACCAATAAACTCATGTGAACATTTTCAGTCTGATACTTCAAAATCTCAGCCTCAAGATAGATTTTAGAAAGCTGAAAAAGAGGCCAGGACTGTACATTGTTTCCCGTATATAATTTCATGATCCCATTCAAATTCCCAGAACTGATAGTCAGTTTCACAGTTTTGCCATCAGTAGCCAGTTCAGTGTTTCTACTTTGCAGGTTGAAGGAAAGAAAGCAATTCTGGTTAACACCTGCAATACTACAACACTCGTCCAAAGGCTGTTTATCATGAAAATGGGGCCTCCCAAATATGTTATCTCTATCTCTGCTGACCAGTGCAGGAAAATGAACAGTCATGCCAATATTTTCCAATGTTAGAGTAGAAAAACCAGGACAATCACTTTCCAATGCAAACTGATTTGGGTTATCACCTGCTACATATTTATTATTATCTACTGCAATGCCAGACACAGTTTCTGATGCCCCTGAGGTCAGTATAGAAAGTTGGTCACTCAAAGAACTAACTAGATCAACAACCTCATTCCAGTCAAACAAATATAGCCACACTTCCAAACAAGGAAACGACACAACTATTCGGTTCTCACCATGATCTGATACTGAAAGAATCACATCAAGAACTGAGGAGCCTGACCCAGGACAAGCAAATTCAGCAAGCAGAACAGAATTAATGAATGAAAATAGTGCCAGAGATGAGAACGAGATATCAAAACAGGGAGGTCTGCCATTCCCCAGTGATAAAGAGCACACAAAGTGCATCTCAGCCGCCGCGAACATTTCAGAACAAATTGAATCTCGTTTCGACCTGTGCAACCTTAATGATAATGAGCTTACACAGAATCTCATGTCACTGAAAGCAATGTCTGAGGTTTTAGGAAGCGATGCAGCATATTCCATCATTTGTTTCTTTGCCTGTTCAAAATCTATCAAATCAGATGTGAAAATTTTGGATGCTTCGTCCACCATGGAAAACTGATCAATGACATAACCCAGTGCACTGAATCCAGCAATGGGGCAAAGTTCTGCAATATAAGGACATTACAAAAATGAGCAAATGCGAAAAAAGCATTAGATTCTAAGTATGCTGACAATATGAAGTACAGATACCTGCAACATCAATCTGGATATCACTGACCATAGCCATGATACAAACAGGATATGAAGAAGCAACATCAGCCTCAAAACCAATGGGAATCCTCACCCACACATCTGCACTGAGTGACGGAATCAAGACGAGATTCTGGCGTCCATTCAAAGGACCGACCATATGCTCTTCCTCTAACAAAAGAGATAGAGACAGATCAACTCCAAAGAAGTCTAAACAGTGATTTCTATCACAAAGTTTGCCAGCACCAATACAGCATGCAGAAGGAATATCCTTGATTACAGAACTTCGGTTATTATTTTCAGAAAAAGCAATGCGTAACTGTGTAATATTAGCCTTTAGATACTCAGAGCAATGACTGTTAGCAGGCGTAATTACATTACAATCAACGATCTCAAAGTTATATGTAACAGTGCTTGAGTCTTCAAACCTCATGCTGCTAGTAGGCTGTTTATCTGGGCCAGGGTTCCAATACGGTTGGGAAAAATAACTTATAAAAATAGCCAGAACCTCAGAAGGCAAGATGCAGGAAACTTGCCGGATGCTGAAACTCATTTCAAGTTGCGAAGTTTGTGGACCAGTGATTGTTTTCTTCAGGTGTAAGTTTAGAACTGGAGAAAGATTTGTATATAACGGCCCCCAAAGAGATTCATTGATTATTTGAGACTGCCATGGTATGGAAAGGACTACTCCTTCAGTTGAAGAAACAATATCGAAAGAGTCCGAAGAAATGGTGCATAATGATTTTGCAAAGGGTACCAAAATAGTACCAAGAGTCCATGAGGGATCATGAAAATGCACTGTGATGCTCTGAAGGTTCAAATTGACAAGAAGCATATCAGTATCAATAAAATCTTGCGCTGAAGAATTGACAGCACTGTTACAATTCACAAGTGGAGCAGAAAGCATATTTGGCATCCCCACACAGCTAAAGTTGGAGTCTCTGAATTTCTGGCCTCTCAAATAGAGAGTTCTACTGAATCTGAGCCTCATATCTTCAACTATATTCTCCTTATTACAAAGAGAATTGAGACTCTCAGCAGTAGTGACAGGGAAGTGATTTAATGGGATGCTTGATGATTCATAAGAACCAATTTCATCCAAAAGATCGTGGGCTTCAGAACCATGTCTCCATGAGTTTTCATCTTCCAGGCCTGGTTTCCTGCCTTCAATGTCAGATTCTCCGTACACTACTATATTATCTGAAAATCGAACCAACTTCCCAACAATTAATGCATAGCAATGAATGTCAATATTATTTGCATATATTGTGTACTGTTGAAGAAATCCTTTTGTATTTCTGAGGGCTTCAAGATGCAGAACAATGCACCCATCAACAATTGAACTTCCAGGACCCAACGCTCTATTTGGACCATCAATATTCACACTCATACTGCGCTGACTTAAAGATTCAGAGCCCAGCATATTTCCAGTGGAGCAAAGTACATGGTTTGCAAAATCATCTTTTGGGGAACTAGCAGTGATCCGACAAGTCTCCACAGAGGCCCAGCACTCTGGAAAATCTCTTTGGTCGTACCTGCAATCAGGTTGGCCATGGATGAGCATAATAAAAACAAAAGGCAATGACAACATGATGCAACTTGCCAGTGGATTCCCAGATGTTTTTCATACTTCCAATATCTGTTTTGATAATTTTGTTACTTCATTCTTTATGCATGTTGTTATTAAAGTGAGAATTGACACTCTTCTATCTTTTTGGCTTTGGTCAAGTTTGTAACATGTCGCTATAGTATTGCTAATGTTCCAAATCATTTCTAGTTGTGTAGAGGCATATCTAGAACTTAGAACTAAGGAAAGTAGATGCTTTTGTTTATAGTTTGGTTCGAAGGCAACACTTCCACTTCAATATTATAATGAAAATCGATATTTTAAGTTGATGTAAAACATCACAGCTGAAAACAATTTGGCGCGTGCCTTCTCGAGCACCAACGATTGCGAACTTAATTTTACTATCACAACAAACAATGACTATCAACTAGCATATTAGGTGAGACCCAAGCAAATCACAGGTAAGAGAAATATGCAATTGGATCATTAACTACACAATGTTTTTTTTATATAGATAAAAGAGGAAAAAAAGTAATACCAGATGACTAGCTTCTGACAATGGAGGTTCAGGTTGCAGCCATCAGCCACACTATCTTCAAGATTAACTAACAAATAAACTGCATCCATATTAACATCAATAGAAAACCAGGGATGAACGGAGGTCTGCAATACATTTGATGAAGGTTCAAGTGAAGCTTTGGAGTTCGATGGAGGAAGAAGCGTATTAAACTGCTTAATGAGTCCCATAAGTTCCCCATAAATGGAAGCAGAGAAGTGAACATAAAGTGATTGAACCTGTACGTGAACCTGTAAAACCCAGCCAATAACTTATTATGCATTCACATTAGAGCCTCCATAATTTGCGTCATAATACACATCTATTTATATTGCCAGAAATCCAGTTATTTATGCATAATAGCGGCCTAGTCTGATTTGACTAGCAGATAGTCAGTAGAAAACCATAGGCAACAAAAGAGACAAATAGGATTAGTTGTATTTTTAAAAAATCAAGTTAACCCTTAGAACTAACTACTAAGGCTTTTAGTGTGATACGGGGTACTGTCTGAAGAACAATGGTAGACGTGCTTTTTCTAAAAGAGATTTTAGGAAAAGAAGCATAAAATATAGAAAATGTCTAACCCCATGAAAGGAAGGAAGCAAACAAACACAAGGATAAGGGGGTTTGACTCAAAATTAGGGTTTTAAGAAAACATTACCCAATTCGATGTAATTTTAGGTCATTATCACGCTCTAGATTTACCACCAACATCGAACAACAAACCATTTCTACATACTCCTATAGAAACTTCTGATTTTAACAGGATCTTCCGTGGGTTTCCATCCACTTTTGCATAGCAATATTCTAAGAGTTAAATCCATGTGCCAAAAACAAATGCTTTGCAAATCTCTCTTTGAAGGGAAGACCAAACCCATTTTGTGGTAAATGACAATATTTGTTCACGAAAGGATAAAAAAGGTCTGGTACATTATAATAAAAACATCTAATAATTGTACAGTACATCATCATATCTATATCCTAAATGAAGATACTCGACGTTATCACGTACCTCCAATCCTTTGAGGATTGGTTCATCGGGTAAAATACAGGATACCAAGTCTGCAGTAGCACTAAACTTTTCTAAAAGAGGGAGAGTTGCAGAAGAAGACATCATCAGGTTTATCTGCAAAACATCACATGTGAATATAAACCCATTTTAAGAACGCCAATTTGGAGAGGATATAACTGCTAACCTTTGCATCATTTATCTGGATGCCAAAATGATCATACAGATCCTCAATCTGAAACCCCATTCTGGTATCTTCAATGGAACCAGACCTATCTCCCATGTGAGAACCAGAATAGTAGTGTATTTCAGTTTTGGAAGTGAAGCAGACAGTTGCTACTTCAATTACCTATAAAATTGGATTTACTAAGAAAAACAAATAATATAATAAGATTGCTATGGATGTTAGTTACTCATGTCAGCCACTACATATGGAAGAAAGAACTAGAAACGTCATTTAACTACACAGATTTTGATCAATTGTTTCTCAAAAACGTTGGAGCTAGAATATATGGACAATCTAAACATCTCACATAATATTTGTTCTTGACACATAATATTTGTTCTTGTAAATTGAATAAAAGTCAATTGCACTATATTTAGCCTATTAAGTTTCCCTAAGATGTTTTATCCGCAGATCATTCTATTAACATACTTTACTGTGTTCAATACTATTACTTTACTATATTATGTTCTTCAACGTTAATATAATTGCTATTATTTTAACAGCATTTTAGTCTTCACTTTTACAATAACAAAGGAACGAAAAATACATACCATGTTATGTTCTTCAGTGTTAGCACTTCCACAAGGTATTTTGACGACGGTATTGATAAGATTGATATCCCATATCATTTTCTTACGACTTGATAAAACATAACTGCAAAACAAATGAGATGTAATAATGAACTCAAAAACCTGAGAGGTGAATGACAGCAAGAAACGCATTAGATATATATACATATATAAATCTAGAGAACCACAAGTAGAAAAATTAAATGCCCTTGAGAGATGAAACATACTCAATTTTTGATTGAAATCGAGAGTCGGTGTTGTCAATGTCATTCAGCGACAGCAAAATCTGCATGATCAATATACCTAAATTCAGCGAAAACATTGTCTTACAAAAAGGTAGAGCAAAAACTTTAGGAATCACTTCAATTCCTTGCAAACCAAAGGATTAAACATGCTCTTGTCAGCAGGGAAACAAAATCCAAATGATAAATGCTGAAAACATAATGAAACGTCAAAAAATGCTCCATAGAATGCCGCAATGGCATTCTAACAATTTCCCTGTTTTAGTTAATATTTAACTCTCAATATACCACACAGAAAATTATGTCAGCATAAAAGATAAAAGACTAGTACATTATGCACAAAAATGCAGTTCCTCTATCTCTCGTTTCTGGATCATAACGAAATCCAATTCCGTTATAATATGAGACTATGCACCTGCATGCTTTAAGATCAGGACTTTCTGATTCAAGACAAAGAATTCAAGAAATGCATAAGAATCTTATAGAAGAAGATAAAGATTAAGTCTATTATAGTGCAAACCTTTTTGTTCAACTGATATGAACAAACACTTAAAAACAACAGATCAGAAGCATTTCTAACAGAGACATCTCACATAAAAACATGCAATATTGTCAAGCTTCAATAGAACCAAAAACAAATAATACCTCGAGTAGATTTGAACCAAAATGAGTATTCTAGTTCTTAAAAGAGAAAAAATAACAAAAATATCAAATAATTTTTAAATCAAACATAGGAATTTCATAAAAATGGAGACCCAACATATCTGACTCAGAAATAGAAAGGTCATATTACCCTTTGCTGGTGAAAGCTGAAGTTCTGCAGAATATGTAAGAAATCCAGAATATTCTTCACAAATTCTGAGTCACAGAACATTTCAATTGGACTAACGATCACCTGGATACATAAGATGCAAAAATCATCAACCCAAAAATTGCAGGCAGATAGCAGATTAAAAGCTATGGTTATTCAAAGTTAAAGGACTTAAAAGAGAAGGTAAACCACAAAACCTTCACAGACGAAGTAACATCAGCACTTGGAGGTGAAAGATCGAATTTGACATTTAAAAAAGGCTGCTGCTTTTCAAGAACAATATCCTCGGAATTGACCTGCAAAACATTTAAGTCCAATATGGTATACCAATACTGTAATAAAAAGATAAGATGCAAAACGATGCATGTGCAAACTTTGTCAATTTTTCTGGATACTATTAATCAAAGAAAATCATTATTATGGTGGCATGTATGTGAACTGCCTTTCTTGCAACTATTAAGCAGTTGCAAGACCTGGTTGTTGCGATTTTCTTACAACTAGTTGTATTCTATACTTCTAAACAATCTATCTTCTCCTGTAACATCTTAACAGAAATGAAATGCCATTTACGGTTAGAAAATTGCTATTTGCGGTTTATAACAAAACCCCCCAAAACATTCCAAAAAAATCCAAAAACCCCCCAAACTGCAAATAGCCAAAAAAAAAAAAAAATTGAAAATTCGAAATCAAGCTTGAAGAAGGGTTGGGCTTCGATTTTTTGATGTAATTTCGCCTCTTTTATGTGTAATATGCATTGGGTAGGTCGATTACGGAACCAATTTCATGTTAAAAAACCCTACAAATCGATTTGTAGGGCTTTTTTTTCGCAAAAAAATGCTGGAACGCCCAAGATGGGCGCCCAAAAAAAAAAAAATTTTTGCACTGGACGCCCAACTCGGGCGCCCAAATGCAGCTTGCACGCCCAACTTGGGCGTGCACTGCATGAATGGGCGCCCAAGTTGGGCTTTTACGCGTTTTGGGGGGGTTTTTGGATTTTTTTGGGAAGTTTTGGGGTTTTAGAGAGATAAAGTGTTTTTTGTTATAAACCGCAAATAGCAATTTTCAAACCGCAAATAGCAAGCCCCTAAAAGACACTACATATTATAACTGGTTGTACGATTTTCCTACAACTAGCAGATAGCATTTAACATTAATTATTATAATTGCTAGAAACAGTTCCACTAGGAACCAGTACAGGTGTTCTTCGTGTAATGGTTTGGGCTTATACAAACCAATTATTTACACACACCTTCTATTTTTACACTTCCTAGGTATAATGAATAGTGAGGAAAGGATTCATCTCATTGTATTCCTAAAAGATACATAAACGTATATACATATCATTCTAAGCTAATCTAGAAAACTAGATTAATTAGTATCCCTAAATACAAGCTAATCAATCCTAGCCATTTATATAATATATTACACTCTGTAACACTAGGCATATACACTTGTGGTTACTTTTCGTCCTAGCAAGTGAAGACACAATACTAGACAGTATGACATGGACTTCAGAAGTTAATGAGAGTTGGGGGAGAGATTTGTTGGACTAAAACACCAAGGATGTAAAAGAAGCATCGTGAACTTAAAGGTCCCCACAAGGTAATACTCAAGAACAACAATACCAAGAAAATGGATCGCTATTTGCTTGCCAAGCATAACCACTACATAAGCAATTCTAGATTATAATACTTTAGTAATTTAACAACCACCACGTAAGAAATTTATAGATTATAATACCATTTACTTGCCAAGTATAAACCACTACATAAGCAAATTCTAGATTGTAATACTTAAGTAATTGAACAACCACCAGATAAGCAATTTCTAGATTATATGAGTACAGTAATTTAACAATCCCCGATCCGTCTTCTTCACTACTCTAAACAAGGAAACCCTAATAAAAATGGGCACGTTAAAGTCATCCTATATAATTATACTTCTTTAAAGTACATTTCTGTTTAACCAACTTCTAAACTTATACATGAGATAAAGGAGCAAAAAAGACCACAGTTTATACATAAGTAGAACCATATGTACCTTTTCTGTGGACAAAGCAACTAGATTATTACATGGATTAAGCAACTGAGCAGAGTTCACAAAGGTGGTAATAGTTGCCGATTTCTCCCAGACCTTTCCTTCAACATAAATTCCATGGAGCGTCAAATCAGCTATAGCCCCTCCCAGCTCCCTAAATTATACACCAATTATATATGATGATATTGAAAATGAAAGTTCAAAATTGACCCAGAATAAATTATTTTTAATTTATTTACATGACAGAATACGAATAGGACGACAAGGACCTCAAGGAACACATGATCATCAACATACGTGATCAAACAGTAGCATGACATTGCTGTCAATTTAAAACAGCAGATCTTTAAAAAGCCCTGAAACTTAGCACTGACAAGACTACGGTCCAACTTACCCAAAAGTGAATGATAAAATCCTACAAACATTCTAGCATGTAGTTCCTAACCAAATCCACTAAGTAGTCTCCCTTATTGTAATTAATAATAACAATGTAAAGAAAAGTACATTTTTATAATAATGTAATAAAGCTTTCTTGCAAAGTGTACAGCAAAATGTCAGAAGCAAAAATTGCTTCCATAAAAAATTATTCATATACTTTTATTTGCATGTGAACAAAAAAGTACTGGCATTGCTGCAATTGGGTCAAATGGAACTATGAATTCAACACGGTAGAGGACATAGAGAAATTGTGTCTATTGGACTTCAAGTGCAGCATAATACTAGAAATAAATGACATACATGCTCAGAAGCCTAGTATGAATTTCAGAAATGTTGATTTTCACTGAAGAAAAATAAACTTCATCCACCATAGCAGAATCCCCAATTAACGCAGGAGCAGGATGGAACTTTGTTGCCTCGTATATGTCCTACAGAGAGAATTCCATGTTTTCAGAACTAATGGAATATGCTAGTATAGACCCCCATTAATTCACATAATTCTTAATTCATGCATTGTCGGTAAATCCCAATTAATATATGTAAGGATACCTTGATCACATCATCTGAAATCACACCAGAAAATTGATTAGAATCATTTGTCCCCCCAGCGCCAAGCATGCCATATGATAGCCAATTCAACCATCCACGGGGCTTGGTAGGGGGGTGGTCATCTTCAATGTCTGCATTTCCATCATTGCTCCCATATCTAGATGCTGGATTAACCAAGAAATCCTACAAATGAAAAGCCATATTACTATCAAATAAAGTTCATATTTTTCATTCTCAGTTGGTTTTCAGACAGTAGCATCTATAATGAGATAGAGAGCCGGCTAAATAAGCTACAACCCCCATCAACTTACAGTTAGGAAACTGACAACCAAGATCCTACTGTCAGAAGCTAACTGGGTAAGAAATGTGATAAGAACTTAAGGACCTATTAATCAGCAGCATTACCTCTAGTTCACATTCAGCAACAGATCTGTAATTCAAAATGTCATCTATATCAGTTTCTTTCTCCATTTCCTCCAAAATGTGCTGAACATCTTCTTCCACCACCTGATGATAGTGAATGCATTGAATTGTGTGAGTAAGAGCAAGAGAGGAAAAATGAACATAAAAATAGCCAAATAAAGATCATAAAGCATCACCCATATTATACTCTTCAATAATACCTCAAAAAAAGGAAGTTATGCTACAGAGACAGTGGATGAAGCAGCTCAAACTTGCTTCAAGTACCATCTCTGGCAGTCAGAAGGTGCATGAATAAGAATTGAAATGACATTTATTGCAACATATAACTTTTAAGTTCAAAATCTCATCATATATGGTGTTCCCTCTGTTCCGCAATGAAGTTTAAATCATAAACACTTCAAGATATTCCTCTGTATAATGCGATAAAGGAAAATGTGTTTATATTGAGAAGTAATCTGATCAAATTAGAGTCTCATTTGACATTTCATTCTTTTTGCTTTAATTTATGACTAATATCGTTTTCTTTTGAGTAAAATAATGAGACTCAAAATGTATCGCAAAGATTACCAGGGGAAAGTGTTATCATGAAAATGTGTCGAAATTGGAGAGTTAGAAGAGAATTGAGTTGATTTAACATTTGATATTGGAACATGTTTCTTTTACCTGTTTTCAAATTTAAAATTAGAGATATTTCCTAAAAGACATAGTAGGATTTAAGGAAATAAGCATTCTGAAAAATAGGACGCCTAATAATACCAAGTACATCCGTACACTAGCCTTTTCAAATGAGACTCCTAAATAACCTCTCAAATTACCCAATATGACCTCTCCCTGCCATTACTCACCTACAAGCATATTAATGTGTCTGCTGTCCTCGTCTCCAATGTCTATTTGTTAAACATTCAAGGAATGGGTCAGTCAAACTAGGCTCAATAAGCCAACATAATTTCTCAAGTTAGATACGTGCTTGAGTGCAATAATGCACATGAAATCAAAATAAGTAGATAGCAAATAACATACTAAACAGTTTTTAGACATAGAAAACGCTTGATAACTTGCATGACAATTGGAAGCTTTCTTCTTAAAGTTTGTGTTAACTCATTCTCCTACTGCTGGATCCGTCATCAGTTAGCTCATTAAAAAAATAGAGATTACCCAAAACTATCCACCCACAAACAACTGGATCCTGCAAGGCCGAAGCAAACTTCGGCAAATGCATTTGACAAAATATAAGACAGTTTTTAACACATTATTCCTATGAAGAGATAACTTAACGTAATAATATTAAGCTTAGTTTGTTATGAAGCTGACTTCCATCCCATAACAGATGCGATAAAATAGGTCAAAGAAATATAAAAAAGGAATACAAATGTTAAAAATTTTACACATATTCTAGTAAAAAGATTTTACTTGTGTGTTAGAGCAAAATCTAGTTTTGTAAAGCATAAATTTATTTTTTACAATAAAAATTCAAATCGAAGTAGGGGTGGGGTGAGATTTGAACCCTGGACCTTTACCCTAATAGTAAAGGCTGGGTATCACAACTCTCCTAATCGGAGTTGGTGTAAAAGCTGAATCAACAGAACCTAAAATTCCTTGTAATTTCCTTTCTTAATGAAGGAAAAAAATTAAGTTTTGAAAAATAATATGATGTGAAAATAAAAAATAAACAAATAGGTATTTATATTATATTATATATATATATATATATATATATATATATATATATATATATATATATATATATAAAGCAAGTATCGAATAACTATATCTTAACAGACTTGCCTTTTTTCCTTAAGTTTAAATAAATAGAACTCCTTGATCTTTTCAAATAGAGTATCCTGATATTCTTTTTTTGCTAATCCTGGAACAGGTATTTATGATACTTAAACTTAATATTCTCATTCGCTCTTCATGCCCTCTTAATTTATCAGATAATCTTGAGCACAAATTCAACATATGGCTTGTGTTTATGTGTATGTATCAGCAACTACGGGAAATCAACGGTCTTACCTGATCGTGTCTGAGACATTTCAATTTGGCCTTATACAAGTTGACATACTTCCTGCGAGAGTTCCTGCAGAGAAAATTCAAAAATACTAAGATAGCAGTTTTCCATAACAAGTTCATCTAAAGTAATCAGCATTCCAGAAGATTAAAGATGAAGGTTGCAGAGATCAACTTACAGCCTCTCTCCTAAGTACTTCCAGGATGTCTTTCTCAAACTCCTTCGAACATCAGAAAGAACAGACTTCTGAGCGTAGTGCCACCATAATTTCTGCCATCCCTTCATCCTTTTCCCTATAGGGCTCCACCAAGGACGATAACGTCCATATCTGCAACATGAAAACAACAAAGCATATCATTTTAATAGTAACCATGACCCATCACGAATGACAAATAAAGATAACAAATAAAGAGGGTGAAATTAACAAGTGAGAGCAAATGTGAAAGAAAAATGTAAAGAATAGCCCCTACAAACACGAAGATATGAGTGGGCAACACATCGACAGACTGCAGTTCAGGAAAAAAAATATACATAAAACCAGTTATTTTTCTTGTAAGGCTAATTCTAGGTCATTTCTTCACGAGAAAGGGACGAGATTAAGGTAAAATAGGTCCAAGAAATCTTCCAAGTAAGTTTATCAGGACGCATGGACAGCAAAGTAAATAAATAGTGCTGTGGAGAACAAAGAGGACAGGTGGTATGTAAAGGAGGAGACACAGATGAGTTAAAAATGATGTAGAGAACACAGATAGTTAAATGTTCACAAAAATAGTGGTTGAAAACATATTCCTTGCATAAACAATAGCAATGAGCTTACAATATGAAGTTTCTAAACAAGTCAATGTTGGGTAGAAAGTTGAATCATAACAACACACAGAGTTGATAGTTTTACTCAATCCACCATATCCGAAACTATGACAGAAGTAGGCATAAATCCTCATCGTAAGCGAAACCGGAAAGTAAAATTCATGAATCAGCCTAACAACATCTCAAAGAAGTGCCAATTGATATTGTTATGCTGGTATATATCATGGCAGGGACCATATACTTTTTCTGTGTAATACTGATAAAGAAGAAATTGTCAGAAACTGGGCGTTACTTATTGAATCATATTCTTCTTCCTTACCAAGAAAAGTCAATGGATTTTATTCCTGGCTTCCCTGAATAATTTCTCTTTTAGGAAAAGACTCAAGAAATATCTGAACTTGATCAAAGAGAAATAGAAGTCACAACCTAAACCCAAGCCTGATGGAGCTTTCAGGGTTGACATGCTATATTTTACATCTCAATTCAGAAGTAGAAGTCAGATATCAATCAAACTCTTCGGCTACCTAAAGACTACAGCAACCTAAACAGTTCTTTATTTACAATTTTCAACTTCACAAAATAATATTGTATCATAAGCATCTAACATGTAAAAGTAAATTTAACAGTGTTGTATCATAAGCCTCAAATGAAAACAAATTAAATTTAACACTGTTGGTATAATAGTTCACATTCAAGTTTCAGAACTCTAAGCTTCCAACAGATTAAACACTGAAAGAAAACAAAAGATAGCACGATTTGAAATTATCATTTCCAATTTCAGAACTGCAAATCTCTAAGCTGAGAACAAAATAAAATAAATAGATAAAATAGAAGATAGTGCCCCAAACTTACTTCTCTCTCAATCGACTTAAAGACATATAGTCACAAAGAGACAGTATCTGTTGCAGCTGAACCTCGTCCATTAAGGTGGTCTACCAATAGTACAGTAAAAAGATATTAATCAATAAGATTCATCATAACAATGAAAATGAAACTATATTCAAGAAATTTCAATGCATAATGAACATACCACACGAGCCAACTCAACATCCATATTATATTGTGGAGCATCATTTAATAGTTTACCTGATCTGTTTACCTACATTAAATTGCAAAAGGCTAAAGTCAATAAAAAGCAGATGCAGACGCAAAGAAACAGTATCTGTTTACCTGATCCATAAAAGTTGTTTCACTTTTAACATAAAGAAGCTATCTATCTAGTATATGAAATAAAACGAAAAGGCATACAAAAAGATAGGTGTCGCATTAAGCACATCATCATCATGTACACGAGACAGCATTTAAGATCAAAATCCTAACAGACACTGGATACTTGAATACAAAAATTGATGGATATGTATCATTATAAGAGATCATAGTGACAACAATACCATGTTTATTCAAGATTAAATTAGTGCAGTCAATATATTAAGAGTTAAAAAAGCATTACTTGATCGAAAAATATATATTATTCTATTAGAGAATTTTTAAACGTGGACTTTACCCCAAATATTCAGGGAGAAGGTACATAAAATGTATTAGAACTTGTAAACAAGAGTAGATTGAATAATACACTGACAAAAACTCACGCAATGTCCCACCATTTTGTCAGAGAACAGAGTTTTCTACCTTTTCCAAGTTCCGTACACTTATACATATTCATGTTCCAATTACGTGGCCAGAAATCAAATGGGTTTGTAGTTACAGAATCCAAGTAACACTGACAACAATGCAAGTTTCAAATTATATAGCTACGCGAGTTTCAGATTTATAAAGAAACATATGCACCAAGATGTATGTCAAACATCTAAACATAAAATATTGACTTCCTCATGCGGCTTGGGCATAAATATTGTTTGAGGAGAATAAGTTTCAAACAAAGGACAAGCTACAATTCTGTCACTCATTATAAACTGTGCCACCAAAGAATAATCTATTGCAGCAACGTTGAGATGTAAAATATAACATCATACATAATATTTTGTGTACAATACAGCAGCCAGCCTTGCTTACCGACAGAGACACTGATACATTCAGTGGAGCTAACAAAGAGGAATAATTGTCTTCTTTTAGCAATTCCCTTCCCATGTTCTTGTAACCCACCACATTCTCTGTATTCGAATCATCAGTTTTCTCAAAAGTATCATAGTAAAGTTCTAAGTTCTGAACTTCAATCAATTTGTTGACTTGACCCCCTCTGAGTTTTGCACTTGAAGATCTGAACATAACAAAAATGTACATATATGAAAAGTTGAAATAACACTAAGATAAAAAAATGTACAAATTCCAACTTTCTGAAAGATGTAAAGGTGGCCAAACTGCCGATCCAATGGAAATAAAAACAGTTTATCCTGCGTAAGTTACACTTGAGAATAGGATGGGTATTTTGTGTACTAGAATGTATTTTATTCACTTAGGCTTGACGTACATTATACAAAAGTATGGCTCCAAGTAAACTTTACTAACTTATTTAATAATTAAGACGGAGGAAGTTGGTGATATATGTCAAAACATGATTTAATGCGTTTAGAAAAACTCAAAGAAAAGCCAAAAAATGTAGGAAAGATTCACGGTATGCCACCAGGCTTCACAAGACAGAAAAACAAACAGATATGAACGGCATAATTTATATGGCGGTAGTAAAATGTAAGTCGCCCTGAGAAAGAAAACTGGCCAAACATAGCTTCCATAATTTTTATTATGTTGGTATATGTTTTTATGTTTGTAGCTCTTAGAAGCCTAAGTAACTAACAGGTGTCATTTGGTTCTTCGTGTGCCCAGGCTCAGCAGAAAATTCCTACTCTAATGAAGACCAACAATCACAACCCGCGGTCATATCAATATCTCCATCAAACTTCTTAATTTCTACTAACTAAATTTATTTTTCTACCAACTTCAGGGACCTTGTCCTCCAGAGTCGTATTTAATCCAATCCCAACTGAACATTCCGCCACTAACATAGAAACCATAATAATAAAATTTGTGACATGCAACTGCATTTCACACTTACCTTTTACCACTGCAGGGAAAAAAAAAAGACAAACAAACAAAC
>NW_012194090.1:40026-56513 GCF_000504015.1 Erythranthe guttata
TTTGCGGACACATAGATTTCGAGAGACGAACCCCATGGGACATTGGCAAGAATCCCTTCTTGGATTCTTCCATGCTAAACCGTTTCATAACGGTGTCTATGTACAGGCTTTGGGATAAGCCAAGCATCTTTCTTGCTCTATCTCTATAGATGCGTATTCCTAATACATAAGATGCTTCTCCCAAACCTTCATTGAGAAACGTGTGGACAACCATGCTTTCGTTTGCTGCAACATTCCTACATCATTCCCAATGAGCAGAATGTCATCAACGTAAAGCACTAAAAATATTACTGCCCTCCCACTAACCTTCTTGTATACACAAGGTTCCTCCGGGTTCTTCTCAAAATCAAACTCTTTGATAGTTGAGTCGAACCTAATGTTCCAACTACGGGATGCTTGCTTCAATCCATAAATGGATCGCTGGAGCTTGCAAACCTTTTGCTCACTTCCAGAAGATATGAAGCCTTCCGGCTGCGCCATGTAAATTTCTTCCTCAATGTCTCCATTAAGGAAGGCGGTCTTCACATCCATTTGCCATATCTCGTAGTCATACCACGCAGCTATGGCCAGCAAAATCCTAATGGACTTCAGCATCGCGACTGGCGAAAAGGTTTCCTCATAGTCAACGCCTTGCCTTTGAGTGTATCCTTTCGCTACCAATCTAGCTTTATAGGTCGATACCTTTCCATCAACTCCAATTTTCTTCTTATAGATCCACTTGCAGCCTATAGGAACAATTCCTTTGGGTGGATCTACCAAGGTCCATACCTTGTTGGAGTACATGGAGTCCATTTCGGATTTCATGGCAGTTAGCCAATGTCCCATCTCCGCATCCGATACGGCCTCATTGTATGTTCTTGGATCTTGTCCAAGATCAACATGATCTTCATCATTCTCGAGGAGGAATAACCTATCCGGCATTTTCCGAACTCTTTCGGATCTACGTACCGTAGGTTCAGGAGGTATATTAGTGGTTTGTTGTATTGGTTCGATTGCTTGTTCTTGCGTTTGAACTTCATTTTGTGGTTGTTGAACTACTTCAAGTTCTATCATGCTGCCCTTTCTATCGGATAGAAACTCCCTTTCCAAAAAGGTGGCATTTCTCGAAACAAACGTCTTTGCTTCTTTGACATAGTAGAACTCGTATCCCATTGAGTCTTCGGGATACCCCACAAAATAGCACAAGTCGGATTTACTATCCAACTTATCTCCCACTAATCGCTTCACATAAGCGGGACAACCCCATATCCTAATATGTTTGTAATTGGGTTTCCGGGAATGCCAAAGTTCATAAGGTGTGGATTTAACTGCTTTGGTGTTAACTCTATTCAGCAAATACGCGGCAGTACGGAGTGCATGACCCCACAAGTATGCCGGTAAGTTTGTGAACCCCATCATTGATCGAACCATATCTAATAAAGTTCGATTCCGACGTTCGGATACTCCATTAAGTTGAGGAGTTCCCGGTGGAGTCCATTGGGACTGTATCCCATTTTCTTTTAGATAGTCAATGAACTCGATGCTCAAGTATTCTCCACCACGATCGGATCGTAGCTTCTTAATACTTCGTCCGAGTTGCTTTTCTACTTCATGTCTAAAATCTTTGAACCTTTCAAATGTTTCAGACTTGTACTTCATCAAGTACACATACCCATACCTAGAATAATCGTCGGTAAAGGTAGCGAAGTAGTTATATCCACCCTTCGCACTAACACTTAGTGGACCACATACGTCTGTATGGATCAAATCCAAAAGAACCTCGGCTCGTTCCATTTTCCCTTTGTAGGGTGACTTGGTCATTTTCCCTTTAAGGCAAGATTCACAAGTTTGTAGTGATTTCACGTCCTCCAAAGAGAACAATCCTTCACTAACAAAATCGTTCATCCTTCTTAAAGAGACATGACCTAATCTAGCGTGCCAAAGTTGTGCGGGGTTTTGATCTATCTCCTTACGTTTTGCTGATATAACATTAATAGGTATTTCACTTGGATTTAGTTCACACAAGTTGTTTAATAGTCGTCCTTTGCAAATTAAATTCTCATTCTTTTGTATAATGCAAATCGAATTTCCAAAAACAAAAGTAAAACCTTCAATATCTAATACAAGAATAGAAATAAGGTTTCTAATGAGCGACGGAACAAATAAACAATCGTTCAAAACAATAGGAAAACTAGAATCCAAAACATTTAAGTAAATTGTGCCAATGGCTTCAGCAGCAACTCTTGCTCCATTCCCCATCCTTAGGTAGGTCTCACCCGCTCTAAGTCTTCGACTTCTTGTCATTAGCTGCAAATCATTGCACAAATGTGAGCCACAGCCCGTATCCAATACCCAAGAAGAAGAGTTGACAGACAAATTTACGTCAATGAAATACGTACCCTTTTCAGAACCTTTCTGCTTCAGGTATGCCTTGCAGTTGCGGCGCCAATGTCCTTTCTTTCCACAGTGATGGCAAGCATCATCAACTTGTTTGCTAACCTTTGCTTTGGGGCCCCCACTACCTTCACCCACTTCGAACTTGCTGTTAGGGAAAAGAACTCTTTCCTTTCTCTTCTTTTGGAAAGAACTCTTCTTTCCAGAAGTAGCAGCAACGAGAACAAACTTCTCTTTCTTAATGGTGGACTCGAAGCTGACCAACATGTTCATTAACTCATCCAAGGGAGGATCTAGTTTGTTCATGTTGAAGTTCACTATGAACGATTCATAGGAACTAGGAAGAGACAACAGGATCAAATCCAACGAGAGCTCGGCCGGGAGGGTGACATCAAGATTCACTAGCTTTTCAAGGAGAGTGATCATTTTGAGACAGTGCTCGTGGACCGAAGTCCCTTCGCGCAGTCTCGCTGTGATCAACTCCTTTGTAGCAGCGTACCTCGATGCCCTAATATTCTCACTATACATGCTATCGAGATGAGCCTTTATATCGAAAGCATGCATGTGAGACTCATATTTCCTCGCAAGCGCGGGCTCCATGGCGGCTATCATATAGCACCTAGCATGAGTGTCATCTTTCTTCCAAACTTCATAAGTTTCCTTTTCAGCATCAGTCGCTGTGGCAGGTATAGTGGCGGGAAGCCTCTCGTTCAAAACATAGAGACGCCCCTCAACAGTTAGCACAAGCTTAAGACTACGCAACCAATCTAGGTAATTAGGGCCATTGAGTTTATTGTCGAGGATTGACATTATGGGATTCTTAGACATGATTATCTGAGACATATAGAGAAGAGGATTATTAGAGATTCGCGTTAAATGATTGTTACAATTAAATGTTTGGACTTGTGTTATTTAATTGTTCTCCCACTAATTTTATCGAGTTCCACTTCCCTCTAGTAGACAAACGAGAAAACTGATTTTTCTTAATGGGATTTAGGTCCAATAGACAAATATAACCCGTAGTTAATCTAGCCCGATTATATTTGCCCAAAGGTAGATCACAATCAATCATATCCACAATATGACCCTAAATTAATTTTCCTCACACTTGATAATGACCTAAGTTAATCTCGCGAATATCAAAATCGTCGTGTGTCAAGTCTAACCTACCAATCAAAGATGCTCATAGAACTCGATTATGCCAAACTAATGCAGTCCCTAGTTAATCTAGCCGACCACGTTAATTCAACATAACCCTTTTCTATGGCTACCTTCATCACTATGTCAATTGAATTACAGCTTACTCTACCATAGCACTCCCCGCTAACACGGCTTACTGCACTATAGTAAAGGGCTACACATAATCCAACCGTTGGCAGAAGGAAAGAAATAACTCAACAGATTGGGTATTTCTTTATAGCTTGAAATGATTCTTAATTGAATTAAGAATGAGGGATTTTATTTAAAAGTTTTATCTCATCAGAAGGTTTTGGATTGGTCTATGTGATTCCTACATCTATGTTCTCTAAAGGTATATGGAAGCGCATATTGTCCTAAGAGGAACATACGACCTAATTTCATAATTAATTACATTAATTAATTATCGAGTTTTCAAAATAATTATAGAACCTCAACTAGCATAAATCATTCAAATAATGTTGAGGTACTACTAATTAAGTTGAACTTATAATCAATATTATATATGTGTTCTATTAATTGAAATCAATTTAACAATTTAAATTAATTAATTAATCTAACACCTATTTACTAAAATAGATGATTGTCGATCCAATTATCTAATTGGGATTAATTGAAAATAATTTTCCAAAAATTAAAATCAATTTGTTTTAAGTTTAATTTTAGAAATCTAAAATAATTTTTTTTCTTTTTTTTTTTTTTTTTTTTTATTTTCAGTGAACCGGTTCGGCCGACCGGTCTGACCGGTTCGGACCGAAGCGGTCCGGTTCTGCCCGGTCCAGCTGACCCAAATCAGTGGGCCGGGTCAGTCGGACCGGGAACCGGTCTGACCGACCCGAATCCACGTGGATTCGGTCAACTAAATCGTGCACAACCATCGAACCGGCCGGTTCGACCGGTTCGATCCGAACAATTAAAAAACCGATGTTTTAAAACAATTTCAGATCCGATTTTCCAATTTTAAACAATTTTAAAGCTGGAAAAATTCTAAACAACATTTCAAAAATATTTTAAACTTATGAAAACTCCCAATTACATAATACGACTATCACTACTTTAATAAATCGAACATGCATATTAAAACGAACGCAATTAATTGCGCAACGAGCTCTGATACCACTGTTGGGTTTCGGGCACGCATACGCAACGGAAAACAAAAATTTATGCGAATTAAACGAGTTTAAAACGCACATAGTACATGCCCATTAAATGAAACCAATTAATTGCGTACCTTTGCGCTTCCAGCGAAATTAAAAACAACATACATGCTAATAAATTTAACCGAATTTAAATCAATTAACATGCTCGCGTTTAAACCAAATAACATGCTTGCAACGATTTGATCAATTACGCATAATCACATAAAATAATACGAAACAAACATGAATACATAGGTTTAAACAAAACTCAAATCGAAACTAGGGTTTCGCGTGTTTACCTCTTGAAGCGTGAGGTAGGAGCGTATAGCACGTCGAGATTGCTACGGAAACCAATCCGTACAATCGGGGCAGCAATGGAATGCAGCGGCAGCAGCGGCGGATTGACCATGGCGGCGCGTGAGCTTCACGCGCGGACTTCCGGGGTGGCGCGTGGGGCAGCGTGCGGCTTCGGCTCGTGCGTTGCTCCTCGATTCTTCAATCTACAGTCTTCCTCCTCTCGGATTTCACCTCGTATACTTCGATCTACTAAAACGTGGCACTAGACACGAAGTAGTTAGAACTAACGGAAGAAAAGAGAGAAGAAAAGAATACCGAAAGAGATCGGCCAAGGGATGGCCGATTCCGGCGACGGGGCGGCGTCAACGGCGGAGGTGGCCGCGCGAGAGAGAGAGCGAGAGAGAGAGGTGGACGGCCGCTTTAGGGTTAGGGTTTGTTGTATTTTTGCAAGGCCTATAAATCATGTATTTATAGTCCCTTGCATAAAACCCTAGCGGGCTTAAGTTGGACCGGGCCCAACAGCTTAAGTTTGCTAGTACTTTTACTTGCTCGTTTCTCTCAATTCAATGACCGAAAAATTGCAACGATTACATTTTCGGAATCATTATAATTCCCTCGTCATTACGAGTGCCATCTCTCATTTTCCAACTTTCCAAAAGTGGAAACCCTAGTTCAGTGCACTTTCTAAATTTGGAAACTTCCCGATTTAGAAAGTTCACTAACATGTTCGCCTATTCTTTTCCTTTTCTTATTCTCATTCATAATTCCAAATTACGAATGTTGGACTCAATCATATTGACTTCCAATCATGCAAAGATAAACTATTTTATCTCTGACCGTTTATTCAAAGATCTCATGTGCACGAGCAGTGTGACCCTCGATGGTTCAGGTGTAAGCTAGCCGTGGGCCCACAACCCTTTGTGGTCAAAACTCGTCCCCTTAGAGTTACGATTAAGATGAAGCTCGTTTCACCTTAATCACCCAACGAATCAAGATTGGCGTCTAGCAACTACGCGTCATGATTCCCTAGATACAAATGAAGTGCCTGCAAGAACCTTCAGATATAGTTAACGTACAGTACGGTCCCTTCGATTCATATGTCCCGATCGAACTAGAGGCATTGGTTCATCGAGACCTCTTTATATGTTCGATGACGGTGCGATCGTTCTAAGTGTTGTAATCCTTACGTGCATGACTTAGAGAATCGAATTCTCTAATCATCACTTAGTCAGCTCTGGCCAGAGACTTAGAATGATTACAAACTTTCAGAACACACAGGACATCCAAGACTATTCTAGCGATCGAATCCCCGACTACAATGCACAGACCTCCCACTAGATTTCGGACTGCACGAACACTGGCCCTTGGGATGGTCCTCGGTGGAACTCAGGGACAGGTCACGATACAGCTGGTCCTCTAGTGAAGTCACGGTGATGTCTAGGTCATAAGGACTAATGGTGTACAACTATACCATAGATATCTCTACTCGATTATTGGGAACCACTTAGAGATTTCTAGGGTGAGGGAGTTCAGTGAACTCGTCAACTTACGAGCACCCACTTATGCATGCCGATATCACAATACCGTTTACTGATGAGATGCAGTACACATACACTAAGTGCTAGTCTTAATGGGAAAGGCCGATATCCTCATTAGTGGCGTAACCCTTCGACTAGGAACACGTTTAACAGTTATAATACTTAAGTAAATATCTCACGATCCTAACGATCAATTACTAGTACTTGTAATAACTGTAAGGACTATATCTATGCTTGTGACAAAGGGACAAAGATATAGAATGCCAAGGTGTTTTATCATTAATACGAATAAAGGTTCGTTTATTACAATAATAAATACGAAAGACCACAGCCACATGTTGGCTTGTTGGTCACCTACTCTAACATAGGAAGCAAAAATGATCAAAGAGTCAAAAAATTCTCAAATCTAATTTTTTTAGTAATTAGTAACAAGGTTATAGAATATGATATTAAAATTAAATGTTTATTTTTCTTTTATCAATAGAATAAATAGATAGTTTTAAATTAAATCAATTATATAATTTTCCAATCATTGTATTACTCAAATTAAAATTAATTTCTAATTCAAATTAGTAAAACTTTTATTCGTTTATTGATAATGAGGTTTGTATTAACAAATCTCTATCTACATAATGTCGATACATACTATATCCGAACCCCGTACTACTTAGGCCTTGTTTGATTGCCTCTTAATGACCTCTTAATGCAATTTAAACTCTTATTCGGTCAGATAGAAGCATTTAGTTTGTTTGGTACCTAACTCTGAATGGAAGCAATTACTGCTGATTGATTCAGCCGAAAAATCAAGTCTTATTCGTTCAGTGGATGGCTGAATTGAAATGAATATAATTTAGACAAAATTATCCCTAAAATTTGTTGAAAGTGGTGGACTTTTTTACGACAACACAAAGCGGTGGCCTTGTTAATAGTTTACGAGATATTTCAAAAATTGTTTATATAATTTGTTATGATTCATTATATTATTTTATAATAAAAATATGATTAGCCACAGTTTGGTTCTTCCACTACTAAAATATTGGAATTTATTTATTTTTCATTTTCACTTTGTTACAGATATTAGTTATTTACAATGACGAATTAGAATTTATGTTGAAAGTTTTATTTTTTATATGTAATAAATGTATAATTTAGATAAATTTCGTGAACCGAAATATAATATAATAATTACAGTGGACATATATTGTTAATAATTTTGTTAATAAATAAATATATGTTTAACAATTATGAGGGTTAATATAGTAAAATTATATTATTCAGATGCAATAGTTTTTTCAGTTATCAAACAAATTTAAACGTTCAGCATTCAGTGATTAGACGTTCATCTCAATCATTCAGTTATGTATTCAGCATTCAGTGTTCAGTGTTCAGTGTTCAGTGTTCAGTGCTTAATATTATCGAACAAAACCTTAAAGTCCAATATATATATTTTTTGCCCAATGCCTCCAAATATGACAAACCGGCTCTGATTCAATCACAATTATTTGATAGAACATATTATTTCAATCTCAACATTTACTATTTTTTTTTTCTTAGAGAAGAGTTCTCAAATTTTACTGATAATGATGTATTTTTACTATTCTTAGGGCCAATATTTGGGTGAGAAAAAGAGATCTATAATGTGCTTAATATTTTCAGAATATTACTTTTAAAGATCAGGGTTACTATTGTGATTTTTGCTTGCCTTCTGTATTTTTTTATTTCCAATAACACTAGTATGTCATCTAACTAGAATTGTGTCACGTGTGTTTGAAAATTCAAATACTTACTTATTTGTAGTCATTTTTATGGCCAAAATTACACTTTAAACCTAATTGTATAATTTTATGTAATTTGAACGTTAATTGCACGTGATTTACACGTGAGTTTTATCGGTGTAATTATTGATTTATGAAATAAAGTGATATATATATATATATATATATATATATATATATATATATATATATATATGTATATATATATATATGTATATATATATATATATATATATGGACATTTAAGGGGGAAATAGGTGATGTATACATAACAAAAGGTCTTATCTATAGTATCACATATTGTCTGATTAATGCCAAAGTCTATAGTGACATATATTGTTTGAACCAATAACTTACACCTTATCTATCTTTACCAACAACATAAATCCTGAAAAAAAATTGAAGACCTTCTAAGATCAATAAAGTATTTTTTTTTCTCAATTGATCTCAATAGAAAATTAATTGTGCGAATAAATATTAAGAAATTTTCATATCAAAATAAAAATTTTTGACTGAAATATTAAAGTTCTTTGATTCATGGAAAATGCATACATGAATTACGAATGGAGTGTTTTTGTTTTGATGGACTTGGCGAGTGCGAATTTTACATGTATGTAGATTATTCGTCTATATATGGCAAGATAAAGAATGATCATTGATGATACGAATTATATACTATGACAGTCTCAGTCTGCCTTAAATATAACTTGATCACTGTATTAGCATCATCACGAATAAATTTGCATAGATTTTTTTTACCAATTAGAGTAAATACGGTTTGTTAAATGCAATTAACCTACATAAAACATAGACCGACGCTAGGTAGACGAAGATAGACGTCCTAGGTAGCCAAATTTGCCAGCTAGATAAGCGCTAGATGCCTTTCGTTGCTGAACGGAAGTCATTTACCTCGTGTTTTATATATATTTTGCTCATCCCTATCGTAGAGTAAGTCCTTATATTTATTATAAGATGATTTTTTTTCAATAATAAGTGATTAATAATTACGATTCTTTTTCAGATTCGAGCAGTTAGCATTGGGAGTATTGTCGGAGATTGTTTAACCATACGTGTGATTGGGCCATTAGTAAGGAATGTAGGTTATCATGGTCCTAATGCAGTTGAACACATATTCTTCATCTACAACAATAGTTGCTCGTACCGATCTTAGGACCGCTAGGCCACATAGTATGTTTTTAATTTTATTTTATTATTGTTGGATTAAATTTTATTGTACGATTACTTTAATATATTGTTCTTTTTTGCAGTCCGAGCTGATCAAAACACGGAATCCAGATCTATGTATGTTGTTCTTAATATTTTTCAAAACTTTGGACGGGATTGCATCTGTTACAAATGTAGATGTTTCAAATAAGCTCAATTTTTTTTGTAAGTAAATATAAATAGGAACACAATTAATTTGTAAATTCCATATTTTGGTGGAGTTATCATTGGAGTGATTCATTGCAATCTTCACATAGTTCTACATCCGACAGTATTTTGTACCCCAAACGGAGGAGGCGGACGTCGAGCTAGAGCAGCTTATATCCCAGTCGGATGAGGGAGATTTAGAGCTGCAACAACTTCTACCTTCACCGACAGAGCTATGATCTCCTCCTCGGGCCGTGCCACTAGACCATATTCCAACCGAGCCACTGACTCCACTTGTGGCTCCTCTGGTGCTCGAGCTAGTGGCTCTCGTGATGCCGGAGGACCAGCTGTATCAGGAGCTCGTGCCAGAGGCGGAGCGTGGGATCGATAACTTTATAATCCTATTTTTTTACCATTCTATTTACATATTAAACAATATTTCACTGTGTAATCAATCACTACATATGTTTAGTGTTGACTATATGTTTATTGAATATAATGGAAAGTTATGCAAATATATCTTTTAATCACGAATTCGACGTACAACGAGAAGGGCTTCGTTTGCGATCTAAGATAATATAAACTTGAATTGCATTTATATCTCACAGTTTTATAATAGATATTAGAATAATTCAACAAATCTTGTCAATTACAAATCATATATACAATAAATTAGGCTCTATTTAGTTGTTGTCTCATTACAGTAGCAAGAAGAATCTGGATTAGTACAGATGAAAAAAATAGAAGAAAAGTATTCCATGTGTAGAAATAGACCACATAAAAGAACAGTTTTAACAATTATTCACCCTTAAGTGAGAGATCCATGAAAATGCCTATTTTCTCCTTAAATCAACATATCACTTTATATCACAAATCAATAACTTTATCATGATAAAATTCATGGATAAATCACGTGCAAATCGCGTGCAGATCATGTGAAATTAGCATTCAAATTGCATACAAATTATACGTTACGTTATATATATATATATATATATACACACACACACACACACACTAGTAATACACATGTGCGATGCACAATAAATACATATTTCAAAGTTTGTCAGTTGAAAATACATATTATTTATTGATAACCAAATATAAAAGAAAATAAACATATATGTATACATATTGTTTTAATCACTAAGAGCAATCAACAAATTTTAAAATAATTCATTTGCTCGTTTAAATTTTATAAAACTTTACAATAAATACTATTATAAGTCTAAATTCAAATCCAAGTGTAATGAATAAAATTGGAGACCTAAAGTGTTCTATGAGTTAAGCCTACAAATACAACATAAGCACCCCTAGCAACTTGTAAATCTGTCAAGGTAAGTTGTCTGAGACCGAAATGCTCTCCATCTTGAATATAATTGGATTTCCTCTTGATCTTCTTCGTTATCTCCTCAAATCTCTCCCTGCAAAATAAGGTCAAAGGTTCATTCAATCACTAAATAATCTATCCATTATAAATCGAGAATGAAACACCATTTGCCATTTGAATACATAGAAATGAATACGAATCCTCAAAACTAAGGAATGTACCTTGTTTGTTTGTTCTCTTACAATTAAGAGCATGAGCTATTCTGTTTTGAATTTTGATACAATGAAACATCAGGTACATCTATACATACAGGTCAAACACTGCCCCACAACAACTTAAGCTAGTTGGTTGGTCTATAGACAGATAGGGGGTCCAGAGTAACCGTCCGCCCTCATCGGGAGTTTTCATAAAAAAAAAACCTTAAGCTGGTTGATCGGCAGATATATATATATATATATATATATATATATATATATATATATATAGACATTTTTTTCTTAAATTTTAATTCTGAACATAGTTTTAAGAAATAAGATAATACACCGTAACACTTGGATTCTTCTTACCGTAACTGCAACTTATTTTTTCTCAAGTTTCTTTGGTAATGGTACCAAACGGCAAACTCAGTTAGAGTTGATCTATAGCAATTTTAAATAATAAATATTTTACCCATAAGTAATTTACGATCCAACAACTATTGTCGATTAAGCAAAATGCATGAAATATCAATGACATCTCAATTTTTCAATAGCCAAATGAATCACGTAAAAGCTCCATAGTTTCTTTCTAAATAGAACTATCAGAACATAATTACTGTAACAATTAGTTTCTTGCCACTCAAGCTCCATTAATTAGCACAGACACTCGTTTACTCTTTTAAGTATTTTTGTATCATTGTCATATAAACACATATTAATGTAAAGTCAAATTCCAAAAATATAGTAGAGGTGTAAGAATTGGGACTCACAGTAGTTGGGTCAACCCTAAGCTGAGAAACGAAACATAAACTAAGAGTAGATCAAATGTTGATAACTTTCTTTGCCATGACATTTAATATGTCCTCGTCAATTGTCTCCTGCTTTTGGGGCAACCTCAACATTTCCTCGGCAAAAATTCTGCTTAAAGTGATCCTTGACGTTGTTAACTGCAGCATGGCTTTAAAGTATTAATAAAATAAGTATCAACAACAATAAATAAAACTCAACGTGAGTTTATCAGATAAAAAAAAATTAAAGACTCACATAAACATAAAAATCCATACTTTTCTAAATCAAAAAAAAAAAAAAGGTCCTTCTGTGCAAAATTAAACTACATAGATTCCCATTTCTCACAATTTATTTTTATTTCAGATATTATGATATATTAACACACGTATATAGCAAAGGGACAAACAATACAACAAAGTCACTGCATAGATGATTGGAGTTCCATGACATACTATAATCGAAAGTGTTTCCTAGAACGGTAGAAACCTCCTTTTATTCAGAGATCTCAGTAAAAGAGAAATAAAGCGAGAAACTGTAAAACATAGTCATGTTTAAAGAAAAAACCTTCTATCAGATCTCAACATGGAGTGATATTATATACCAATTCCGATAGTCACCGTTAAAAGAATTTGTGTTATGCCAGCAGGGGATTTTACCTCGGGATTTGATGAAATGATGTCATTATTGGCTGCCGAACTCTTTGCCCAAAGTCCAAATTATAAGAAAAATGGTGGTCTAGTGAGGCTCCGGGAGAAAATACAAACTATAAGAAAATATAAAAAAACTATAACAAAATATTCATACCTCCACATATTCCCGATGAAACAATAGTAATATCAGAGATTTGAGAAAACGCTCACCATAGTCATCTGAAAACAGGAGCAATAAGCCTACACCATATATTATTGATAATTTTAAAATTATCTATTTCATGTAAAAAAAATGAGAGAAAAGAGAGAAAAAGATTAAAAACAAATATCCCTGAAATCACAGGTCCATCATTGTCATCATCATCGATGTCCCGGAATTATAATAACATCATATAAAATTACTATCGATGCATACCCTAATTAGAAAAAGGGAGAAATCAAAAGCGATTCGAGAACTCCAACTGCTCAAATTATAAGCCAGAACTCTTCAATTTTTAAATACATACTGTATAAGCAAGAAATCCTCAAATTCCGCCCAAACACATCCAATCCAAACTCCTTAAAGTTTCTCGATTCCCTCGATTAACCAAGTTCCTGGCAACCGATATAATCACATTCCTTTGAAGAAAGAAGAAAATTGCCTGCATGAAGACAAAATCCTACTTCATTACAGTAAAACTACTGTTTGAATAATTCCTGCGTCCAAACAAAATTTAAGAGTTAAATTGAGTTAATAAAAACACAAAACAGTAAGATACACTTTTTGGTGGTCACTGAGAGGCTGTGGAAAAGCTTCTCCCACTCCCACTCCCACTCCCGGTGAAATTTTGAAGAATTTATGGGTGGCGGCTTTTATGGCTTCAATTTTCTGGGAATCAATATTTTTTGTAAAGATTTATGTTTGCGATTCTTTCAAGCGAACGCAAATTATAATTTGGGTTTGTATACAGATATATGTGATAACCAATTTTAATTGAGAAGTTATAAGAAAAAGTTTAGAAAAACTGATGAAAAGAGGTAACGGAAAAAAAATGTTCTGATAAGTTACAGATCGTGTGTTGCAGTTGGGGAGATAGTTTCTGCAGCCGTTAATGTAGAGGACACGGACATATTTTATTTCTTCTAAAATAGTCTTGGAACTATCAAAAAGTTATAAACTTCCCATAACTTCACCGGCCATCATTTAACTAAGATCTTTGGCTAGCTCGATAGTTTTCGACTCATTGTATATCCTTATATAATCAACCTCAAAAATAGTGTTTTTTTCAAATTCTCTCTAACCTCTAAATTTAAGAACTTTGAAAATTGTTAAAAAAAAAATCGATAATATGAATTAGAACATATCTATAATCAATATGCACGAAACCGATTCCAATTCTCATGTAAGAAACCACATTTTTTTATTGAATTTCGATATTTTGTATGCATTGCGTGTTGGGTTATATGAAATGAAACACTGCATTTTGTATAACGCAACAAGAAATACATATTTTTTTTTGTTCTATTTTGTGTTGAATTACACGAAACACGTCAAAGCATTTTGTGTAATCCTGTTATATTGTAGCTTCTCTTCCCCGTTGGAAGCACATACATCGGAAATGGAGGCTCATCTAACTGACATCTTTGGCTGCCTAGGACTTTTATCTTGGTCTACCAAGAGCCAATGTAAGTTTTATATAGGTTAATTGCATTTAACACACAATATTTACTTTCATTGATAAAAACTTCACATGCAAATTTATTCTTAATTATGTTAAACTTACATTCACAATACGACCTTTATTCAAACAATGCGTGACACTATAGATAAAGCCTTTCGTTATGTATACATCGTATTTTCTCCTTAAATATCCATATCACATTATTTCATAAATGATCAATAATTGTACCCTAATGAAATATATGTGCAAATCACGTGCACTTAGCGTACAAATTACACGATTATGTTGAAAGTGTAATGTTGCCCATAAATGTGGTGGTGTATGTGTGTCTCTCTATATATATATTTGGCCGAAAAAATATTTATTGAAAAAGTAACTACGAATAAGTTAGAGCAACTCCATTGGAGCAATTAAATGGGTTATCGAAACACTTAACCATCATTTTGATATTTCAATCCACTCTAATGGAGTTATCAAATAAGGTTTGTATTTTGATAATTTACATCTTGGAATGTAAAAGTACATTCCAGAGAAAAAATAACAAATGGAAGTTACAAATTTAAACACATAAAATGACCACTTACGGAAATGACATGTGGCAATTAAATATATAATTATTTTATTGTATTTAATTAATAGTTTTTTGATTACCTATGGTTGGAGAAAATTAATTTATATAGGTATCAAAATAAAATATTAAATATCAAAATTAATATTTGATATCTCATTTTGATATTTTGGGTTGGAGTTGCTCTAAGTATTTGATTTTTTTTTTTAATATGACTATGAAATAGTTATTCACACTTTAAAATTAAAGATCATACATTGTAATAGGTTGTTTTAGGCTTTATAATAAACCTATGTCATTTTTCCTTAAATAAATCTGAGAGTTTTCTCAAGTTTATGGTGAATTCCTAGTAATTAATCATTTCATACGCTCCCGTTCTATCTCATAATGTCTCCTTTAATATCTTCGAGCCCTAATGGGGTCCCTGTTGCTTTCTTTTCTAAGTATTGTCATATTCTTGGGAATAATGTTATTGCTTGAATGTTGGATTTTTTTAACAATAAAATTCTCCCTCATGCTCTCAATTATATATTTATTGTTCTTATTCTGTTTTTTTTTTAAATACTAGAAATCGAGAGGTGAAACGAGATTTAGTGAATAATTTAATTATTGTTCTTATTCCGAAAGGGTCTATACCCGAGGAAATTACTGATTATCGGCATATCAGCTTATACAATGTTGTCTATAAAATTGGCTCCAAGATAATTGCTAATCGCCTTAAACCCATTCTGAGCCACATTATTTCACCCACCCAATCAGCTTTTTTCTTGTGCGGCTCGTCACAAATAATTTTCTATTTGCATTCGAGGTCAATCATTTTATTAAAACTAACTAGTAAAGTCTCGAAGTTTATGTCTACGAAACTCGATATTCGCAAAGCATACGATCGAATCGAATGCATCTTTATGAGTAAAGTCCTTACCCGATTCGGTTTCTAGCCTGAGTTTTTTTTTTTTTTTTTTTTTTTAAATATGACTATGAAATAGTTATTCACATTTTAAAATTAAAGATCATACATTGTAATAGGTTGCTTTAGGCTTTATAATAAACCTATGTCATTTTTCCTTAACAATATCTGAGAGTTTTCTCAAGTTTATGGTGAATTCGTAGTAATTAATCATTTCATACGCTCCCGTTCTATCTCATAATGTCTCCTTTAATATCTTCGAGCCCTAATGGGGTCCCTGTTGCTTTCTTTTCTAAGTATTGTCATATTCTTGGGAATAATGTTATTGCTTGAATGTTGGATTTTTTGCACAATAAAATTCTCCCTCATGCTCTCAATTATACATTTATTGTTCTTATTCTGTTTTTTTTAAATACTAGAAACCGAGAGGTGAAACGAGATTTAGTGAATAATTTAATTATTGTTCTTATTCCGAAAGGGTCTATACCCGAGGAAATTACTGATTATCGGCCTATCAGCTTATACAATGTTGTCTATAAAATTGGCTCCAAGATAATTGCTAATCGCCTTAAACCCATTCTGAGCCACATTATTTCACCCACCCAATCAGCTTTTTTCTTGTGCGGCTCGTCACAAATAATTTTCTATTTGCATTCGAGGTCAATCATTTTATTAAAACTAACTAGTAAATCTGC
>NW_012194090.1:56613-85198 GCF_000504015.1 Erythranthe guttata
TGAGTTTGTTGATCTTATTATGCTTTGTTTAAATACCATCTATATGAGCCGACCCTTGGTTGAGAGATGATGGGAACTTTAAAGTTATTACTAAACCGATCGGTTCAGGCAAGCTTTCCGGATCGGGTATCAGATCTCATTGACCCAATACTGAGGTGTCGAATCATGAGCTTATCAAATCGGTATTTTGGACAGTGGATCGTCAACGCATCCTCAGCGTTCCTATCGGAAGCCTCGGGTCCAAGGATAATTGGGTTTGGAATCATTCTAGGAATGACACTTTTCCGGTAAGATCTTGTTATTTTGGTATTTTGCAACAAAACTTCAATTCTGCTGGAAACTCGATTGGGAGGGGAGGGTCTGTTAGTGGTGGGTTTGATTGTTCTTGGCAGCACATATGGCAGCTGGACATTGATTTTACTATGGCAAGCTTTTAGAGAAACCCTTCCGATGGGTGCCGCATTATTTGGCCATAAAATTCTCTCTTCTCCGGTCTGCTCTATATGCGGGTTTCATATAGAGGAATTCGTTACATATCTTCCAATTTTTTGATGGAATGGGAATAGTTTGAGACAGCGGGTTGTTTGCTTCTGTCAGTCATCGGAGCGTTGGTTCTTTCTCGGAATGGCTGAGCTGTTTCGAGTTGCAGTAGTGGTCTTATTGAAGTCTTGGGATAGAAAAAATAGGCTCTTGCATGGAGATACACGCCTGGACGTTGATGCGTTGGTGGATTGGAGCAAGGGTTTTCTTGACTCCTTTGATGAGGCGCGTCTTCCTCCGCAACCAAGAGTAATAGTTCAGCACCAAAGTCGGTGGGCGCCGCCTTCAGCTGAAAAAGTTAAGGTTAATTTCGACGCTTCGTTTCTAATGGGCAATGAGTTCTTCTCAGTTGTAGTGTTGGCCCGGGGTGAAGAAGGGGTTTGTTGTGGTTGGTAGGTTCGTAGTTTCTGTGCTCGGCCGAGAGTGGTTGGGGGGTGAGGCATTAGCAGCGCTGCAAGTTCTCAAGATAGCGCAAGATAATGGCTGGCAGTCGATACTTATTGAAGGGGACTCCCTTGAGATTATCAACACTTTCAAAGATGGAGCGGCAAGATTTCAATGCTATGGTGCTATTATTGAAAACGAACTTCGCATTGTGGCTACGCTTTCTAGTTATGAGTTTTGTTTCATTAAGCGAGTTGGGAATAATTTAGCTCATATGTTAGCTTCGCAAGATTTTTTTTTAACTATAACGAGGGTAATTTAGTACCTCCGAACATGGCATCTTTTGCCTAAGTTTAATATATGGGATGTGATAAATGTCTTTCGAGCTTTAATAATACCGTTACGACTTCAAACGTGATTTTGATCGTTTTTAATCCCAAATTTTAATTTGTAGTATTATGAGTTAGTTTTCTAATCCAACTTGAATCACCAAAATTGGATGTCGGACGAGAAAGATATACATGAATCAATGGATACTGCCCACAACTTTGATGTATTGATGTATCTAAAATTCAAAATGTGACTTATTCATGCATAACTTTGTCACACGGCATCCAATCTAGCGGATTTAAGTTGGATTAGAAAGCTAACCCAAATGACTACAATTTTCGTGTTTCGAATTTTGCTAAAATCAAAATAGAAATATGTCAAATTCAGGTTCGAAGTCAAAACGACATTAGTAAAATTGAAACGACATTTAACAGTTCAGTTAATATATTATATTGATATTTTCTATAAAAAAAAAAAGACAGTGAATTTTTTGGTTAAGATAAAAGTTTCTTCTCGTCCATTTTACAAAAATACCATTGTGTTTTTATTAGCTAAAATCCCAATGAACATAGCAGGGTGCGTGCTCCATGAGCCATAAGTTTGCCGTTGAAGTTCGTTGGCCAATTTTCATAAGTTCACTGTTAATTTTCAGTCCAGTTTCAGAAGTACCTTACCTATTTTCAAAAGTTCTTGTCATACTTTATATGTAAGTACTCAATTTATAGATGTTTGCTTTCATTTCGGTCATATTTGATGCCAGTTTTAATATTTCTTGCCATTATTATAAAGTTTACTACAATTATTGTAATTTTTCTTTTGCAACTTTAGTCGAAGGTTATCACTATTAATTTAAAGTTTGCCATCATTGTGGTAAATTATACTACCAATTATGTAAAGTATATTGCAAAAATCACAATTGCTTAATGTTTATAGGGGTAATTGACACTTTGCACTCTCGAATTACATGCCATTGACCCTTTGTACCCTTAAATTGAATGGGGTGGAAAGTGTAAATTACCCATGTTTGTAGTATGCATTAGACACGGCCACGGGCCGGGTTTGACCCGGACCCAGCCCGGACCCGACCCGTTGACTGCCCGGCCCCGACCCGTTGACCACGGACCCGACCAAGTACGGGTCGGTTTCGGGTCCCGATTTTTCGGACCCGATACCTGACGGGTCTACCCGGCGGGGGACCTAGAGGCCCGGACCCGAGGGCCCAGCCCGAGGACCCACCACCCGGATTTTCAATGTAATTATACACCAAAAATGCGGCAAATGGGAATCGAACCCGGGTTACCCGAGTGGATTAGTGAGTACGAAACACTCGGGCAAACTTAAATATTGTCAAATTGATCTTAACTATAAATATATAAAACATAATACTATAAAATAATTATAACAATTGTATAATTAATGTTTAATAAATTATTAATTGTCATGTTTATCATCATTAATATTAAAAATCTCCCCTAATATTACTCAAAAAAAAAAAAAAAAAAATCTCCCCTAATAACAAATGCATATATATTTAATTTTGAAATTAGGAAAAATTTCTCATATTAATTATTATTAATTAAATAATTAACAAATGCAATATAAGAAACTTTTAAAAAAATATATATAAAATCACGGTTCAATACTTCAAAACATCTATTATTAATTACTATATCAAAATAATCTCCACTACTGAAAAATATAAAGTGTTGAATCAATTCAATATATAAACAAATGCGTTGACTTATTACAAATTCACTTATGTTATTAAAATCGATAGCGTGAAAAAATCGAATGAAAAATAAAATAATATGTTTATTTAAAAATAGATTATAACTCATTTCAATTAATTTAAATCGATTAACCTCAATTGTTGACAAGAACTTATTAATATTATTGAGTATTTTATCATAAGATGATTATTTAAAAATATAAATGATGTTTATTTTAACAAAAATAGATTATATCTCATTTCAATTAATATTCTTACTTTACAAAATAACATTATATATGACTAGTATAATCAAAATATTATGATGTAATTTCTCTTTTAATAATTGGTTTAATTTGTAAAAAACGTAAGAATTAAATTGTAGATCATATGATTTAATCCTTTTTTTTTTTTACATTTACATTTACATTTTATTCAAATATTAGAATGGAATCGTATGATTTAAATGGATTAATCTCAAGTCCTTTCAATTTTTATATTATATTATATTATATTTGTTAATAATTTAATTATAATTATTTAATAATTATGAATATGATAATTAACAATCTATTTAACATTATTTATTATAATCATTTTATACTATTTGTTTAAGTTATATATATTTCTTGCAAGTAATTTCACAAATATTTCCTTGTCTCCGTGGTTTGGAATGCTTTACATGAGTGTGGCCACTCGAGTTCGAAATCCCAAACATTACATTTTGGCCAAAATTTAAAAATCCGGTCCGGATCCGGACCTGACCCGGAACCGGGTGGACCCGAGTGGACCCGCCCCGGACCCGCTTCCCCGCCTCCCCGCGGGTTAGTTTCGGGTCCTCTAAAACTCGGACCCGGACCCAACCCGACCCGGGGCCGTGTCTAGTATGCATCATTAGGTAAAGTTTATCGTGGTTCTAAAAAATAATTCATCATGAATCTAAATTCGTAAAAATCTAAATTTCCGTACACAAACATATTTAATTTGATCAATGTATTCTACATAGATTAAACTTCTTCAGCAACAGCAACACGTAATGAAACATAAATAAAGGGCTAGTCATTTGCCATCTTTTTCCTTTATTTTTGGACCGCACTTTCGTCGCCACCTACAATGCTCCGTTGCCTTTTCAATCCTCATTTGTTTTATGCGGGTCTATTTTATTGTTCTGTTATAAGTTATTGTATGCGCAGTTTCATTACTTAGTTTTGTCCGGGGTAGATTTTTCTGAAACAACAAACTCCAGAGCAAATGCAATTGTAAAACATATGGTATTTTTGCTATAAAATCCAACGAAAAATAACTTAGTCTTATATATAAAATGAGTTAACGATAGGGTATAACTCTAATGACATCTCTGTAATGATTTTCTTTTTCTACTAACTTTATAATTTTTTTTATCTGATCTTACTGGAACGGTTTTCCACTTTCTTTGTTGTTCCCCATTTTTTGTTAATGACATTTGATGATGCTAAAGTTAGATCACCTCAGAGAGTTGCAGTAGGATGAGCTGGAAGAGCAGAGTGGATCACTGGCTCACGAGCTTGATGACCTTGAGATACCTGCGATCATAGAACAAGTGAACTAGGCCGGGGGTTGATCCGGCGGAAACCCCTCCGACGCACAAGTCAGACTTGCTGATCATAGAAATAGTCCAGAGAATACATATTGTAGTATTGCTCAGTTAATTGGACGTACCTTAAAGAATGAGTTCAAACCTTTATTTATAGCTTAGTTGAGATTGTCGGGCCCAAACCTTACTTGAAGGTGATTGGACCTCGGTGATAATGGTCTTTGATATTGGGCTCGTGGCCCAGTAGGTAAATAATTTGTAGGCCCATTGGGTTGGCCCAATTATGCATATCATTAAGTCCCCCACTCTCGATTCGATGTGGGGGGCATGTTGAAATGGGTGTCAGATCGTGTCGAGAGTAAAAATTGTAGAAGTCGATCGTTGGCGTATGGCCTAATGGTGTGCGAAAACGCATTGGAGCGTGTGTCGGAGGGGCGTGAAGGCGCGTTGGCGCGTTGCGCAACCAAGTTGTCGCGATGTAAGTCACTTGAGTCGTCGGTGTTGTCCCGCGACGATGTAGTAGCTCGGATCAAGTTATCTCCACGTGGGAGTTGTCTCGTCGCGGGGTAATAGAGTTGATCGAGTTATCTCCTTGTGGGAGTTGTCTCGCGATAATGTAGTAGCACAGAGCGAGTATTCTCCTCGTGGGAGTTGTTATTTATCGACATTGTCAATGTTGTGATGCGTTGCTTGTATGTATTTACATATAGCCTTGTGCATGATGTACTTGAGGAGGGGATCAGGCTCTCAAGATTTTTTATGGGGATCGTGCCCCTTGTTAGACCTCGTGGGTCGTAAGTGTGTTTGGACCGTGGCCACATTTTAATGAATGACCCATCGAAAACAAGTAGATAAATTTGAGTAATCAAGCTGGCCAGGCTATATAGATTCCCATAATATCTCTAAGTGTTTCTAGGGTTGTAATCGTGCTAACTTGAGCTTGCGATTATATAGTGAATTTCGGGCGAGTTGTCTCCTCATGGGAGTTGTCTCGCAGCGAAGTTGTAGGAGCATTGGATGACGCGCGACTGTGGAGTGTGCGGATTGAGGTTGCTCTGAGCGATTTGTCTCCTCGTGGGAGTTGTCTCGCAGCGAGTCTTATTATCAAGCGAGGTGGCTGCACGTGGGAGTTGCTTTGCAACGGATTTGGAGTGCCGAGCAAGTTGGCTCCTCGTGGGAGTTGTCTCGCTAAGGGTTCGTAGTACTGAGCGAGTTGGCTCCTCGTGGGAGTTATCTCGCCGTGGGTTTGTATTACCGAGGGAGTTGGCTCCTCGTGGGAGTTGCCTCGCAACGGGTTCGTGGGACCGAGCGATTTGGCTCCTCGTGGGAGTTGTCTTGCTGCGGGTTGGTAAGATCGAGCGAGTTTGCTCCTCGTGGGAGTTGTCTCGCTGCGGGTTCTTAGGACTGAGCGAGTTGGCTCCTCGTGGGAGTTGTCTCGCTGAGGGTTCGTAGTACCGAGCGAGTTGGCTCCTCAAGGGAGTTGTCTCGCAATGGGTTTGTAGGACCAAGCGAGTTTGCTCCTCATGGGAGTTGTCTCGCAAGGGTTGTAGGACGGAACGAGTTCTCTCCTTGTGGGAGTTATCTCGCTGTGGTTTCGTAGACCCGAGGGAGTTGGCTCCTCGTGGAAGTTACCTCGCAACGGGTTATAGGACCGAGCGAGTTATCTCCTCGTGGGAGTTGTCTCGCTGCGGGTTGTAGGACCGAACGAGTGGTTTCCTCGTGGGAGTCTTGCAAGCCCCCCACTCTCGATTCGATGTGGGAGTCGCGTCGAAAATAATACCAGATCGTGTCGAGAGTAAATCGGTGTTGTGATGTACCATTAATTGTTGGCGTGGTGTGGAGAAATAATAATTTTTATTTTGTCTGTGGAGTGCGAGCACTATTGGGTGGGGTGCGTTGGAATCCTTGTGCCATTTGGTAGAACCTGTTGAAATTCCCACGCGATTTGGTGGTACGCAATGTAAGTTGCGGGCGATTAGGTGAGTCGAGGAAGGTGCGCGCACGAATGAATGTGATATGGGGAGGCACGCGCGCGATTTGATGATGTATAGAGAGGCGCGCGCAATTTGATGATGATGTATAGGGATGCGCGCGGATGTGATGGGAGCTGACGCAAAGAAGTGAATGGATGTGATGGGTGGTGCAGCTTGGCATGTGCTCCTGCTGCCTGCTGCTTTTAATTTTTTTTTTTTCGTTTTTTTTTTTTTTTTGGCTGACGTGCGCGCGCTCCTGTAGTCGCGCGATTGGCGCGTGTCTGCCACCTTGCGCGTGCTTTGCACGCGTTTTTAATTTTATTTAATTTTTTTTTTGTTTTTTTTTTTTCTGCTGCTGACGCGCGCCCGCCCGCGCGCGCCTCGCACGCACTGTGCACGCGCGCACAGTGCACGCGCGTTTGTTATTTTCCTTTGATTTTTTCTTCTTCTTCTTTCTTCTTTCTCTTTCTTTTCATCTTTTTTTTTTCTTTTTACGTGGTTGATGTTCACCCCTTTGGGGATGTTCTATTTTTTGAATAGGGAGATTATACTCGTCTCTTGAGATGGGATGTGCACCCACTTGGGGTTGAAAGGTAAGGGTGATGCCAACCTTGGGATGGGATAGCCCTCTACTTTTAGAATGTGGCGCTCGAGACCTATGGTCTGAGGTGGATGCACACGGTTGTGCCATTGCTTCAGTGGCAACACGAGTTGAAACTTTCGCGGTCGTACGTTGAAGGTCCTTATCGGTTATCTGAACCATTAGAGGAGCAAGTAGAAGTTCATCTTGTTGAAGGTTCGGCGATCATACGCTGAAGGTCTTCTTCGGTTATCTGAACCGTTCGAGGGGGTGGAGGTAGGCTCCCATGGAATCGATAACCCATGGCGAACGAAATGTTTTGGGGGTATTGTAAACCCACAGGAAGTCGATAACCCTTGGCGAACGAAATATTTTGGGGGTACTATAAACCCCCAGGGTGTCGATAACCCTTGGCGAGCGAAATGTTTCGGGGGCACTGTAAACCCCCAGGGAGTCGATAACCCTTGGCGAGTGAAATGTTTTGGGGGCACTGCAAACCCCCAGGGAGTCGATAACCCTTGGCGATCGATATATTTTCGGGGTACTGTAAACCCGCAAGGAGTCGATAATCCTTGTCGAACGAAATGTTTTGGGGGCACTGTGAACCCCCAGGGAGTCGATAACACTAGACGAGCGAAATGTATGGGGGGCACTGTAAACCCCCAGGGAGTCGATAACCCTTGGCGAACAAGATATTGTTGGGGCAGAGGTAAGCCCCCATGGAGCCGATAACCCTTGCTAGCGTTGAATGGCCTCCTCGGTTCTCTGAACCGATCGAGGGGTAGGAAGAAGGGGATCATGTTGAGGATCTAGTGGAACATCACGAGGAGGGTCTCGTGGTGGATCTCGAGCATGGGGAGGAGGAAGTGGCAAGCCAGAGCCTCCACGAGGTGGGAGGTTGTTAGCAGTGTCACACTCCCCTGAGCAGATGTCTCAAGGCCATCATGTGCGCTACGTGATTGTGTTTGCCTTCCCACAGACGGCGCCAAAATGATGATGCTAGAGATAGATCACCTTAGAGAGTTGAAGTAAATGAGCGGGAAGAGTAGAGTGGATCACTGGCTCACGAGCTTGATGACCTTGAGATACCTCCGATCATAGAACACGTGAACTAGGCCGGGGGTTGATCCGGCGGAAACCCCTCCGACGTTCAAGTCAAACGTGCTGATAGTATAAATGGTCCAGAGAATACATGTTATAGTATTTCTCAGTTAATTGGACGTACCTTAAAGAATGAGTTCAAACCTTTATTTATATCTTAGTTGAGATTGTCGGGCCCAAACCTTACTTGAAGGTGATTGGACCTCGGTGATAATGGTCTTTGATATTGGGCTCGTGGCCCAGTAGGTAAATAATTTGTAGGCCCATTGGGTTGGCCCAATTATGCATATCAACATTTTTTTAATTATTTATTTTTCTAGGAAAACCCTTAGAAACACTAATGGCATCTTTATAATTTTTCTTCTCTTCTAATTATCGATGACTTTTCTCTTAACATTTTCTTCACATATGACCATTTCGATTTTATATTTTCAAATCATTCTTTCCACATAGGGAGAGGGAGAAATAAAATGTACATATAACTATACAATAAGTAAAGAAAAACATAAGTTGATACATAAATATATCAAATAACATTATATTACTTGATATATACTCGTTCTGAAATTAATTAAATAGCATTTTTCCTCGTTTCAAAGTGGACAAATTAAAATAAACATTTAAATAAATGTAAATAACAATTATAATAAGAATATATATATATTTCATCTCACCAGTAGCAATTTGGAATGGAAAAGGTTAAATAATAATTCCATCTTGAAGTGACGAAAACCCTTAGAAACACTAATGGCATCTTTATAATTTTTCTTCTCTTCTAATTATCGATGACTTTTCTCTTAACATTTTCTTCACATATGACCATTTCGATTTTATATTTTCAAATCATTCTTTCCACATAGGGAGAGGGAGAAATAAAATGTACATATAACTATACAATAAGTAAAGAAAAACATAAGTTGATACATAAATATATCAAATAACATTATATTACTTGATATATACTCGTTCTGAAATTAATTAAATAGCATTTTTCCTCGTTTCAAAGTGGACAAATTAAAATAAACATTTAAATAAATGTAAATAACAATTATAATAAGAATATATATATATTTCATCTCACCAGTAGCAATTTGGAATGGAAAAGGTTAAATAATAATTCCATCTTGAAGTGACGAAAATACCCTTTATAAAAACTCAATCCTGGCAAAAGCCTAGACGGAAGTTGATTATGGGGCAATGAGCACATCGTTTTGTATTTTGAACGGGCGCCGTCTCTTTTTAGTATTTGTTGGTGGGAAAGTGCAACCTCGATCTGCGCGGTCTTTCAGCCGCGTGTCATCCAACACATCAATTACCTCGTTGCGAGAAAACTCCTATGAGGAGAAAACTCGTTCGGCGCTACCAACCCGCAGTGAAACAACTCCCACGAGGAGACAACTCGCTCGGTGCTACGAACCCGTTGCGAGGTTACTCCTACGAGGAGCCAACTCGCTCGGTACTAAGACGTCGCTGCGAGACAACTCCCACGAGGAGACAACTTGCTCAGAGCAAGCTCAATCCGCGCGCTCCTCCGTCGCTCGTCATCCAACGCGCCAACAACCACATTGTGAGACAACTCCCACGAGGAGACAACTTGCTCGGGGCTACCACCTCGCGACGAGACATCTCCCCCGAGGAGACAACTCGTTCGCAATCAATAAATAAACAAATTCACTACATAATCACCACCTCAAGTTAACAGTATTACAACCCTATGAACACTTAGAGATATTATGGTGATCTATATATCCTGGCCATCTTGATTACCCAAATTTCTCTACTTGTTTTCGACGGGACCTTCATTAAAATGTGGCCGCGGTCCTAACATACTTTCGACCCATGAGTTCTAACAAGGGGCACGATCCCCATCAAAAAATCTTGAGAGCCTGATCCCCTCATTAAGTACATCGCGGAGCAGGCTAAATGAAAACACATACAAGCAACGCGTCAAACCATTGACAATGTCAATAAATAAAAACTCAAATATGAACGGGGAGACAACTCGCTCAGCTCTGCTATGAGCGGCGAGACAACTCCCACGAGTAGATAACTCGCTCAACATTGCTATCCTGTGGACAACTTCCATGAGGAGATAAATCGATCAAGACTATTACCCCCGACGAGACAACTCCCTTGAGGAGATAACTTGCTCAAAACTACTACCCTGCGATGAGACAACTCCTATGAAGAGATAACTCGCTATGTGCTACTATATTATCGCAAGACAACTCCGCCAACTCAAGTAACTTGCATCAAGACAACTTGGTCACGCCCCACGCTACCGTCGCGCGACTCTGGAAATTCGTCGACGCGTCATCGCGCCCCTCAGATCCACGCTCCAACGCTTTTACACGCACCTCCGGCCATGCGCCAACGCGCCTTCACACTCATCCGAACCATGCGCCAACGCGCCTTCGCGCGTCTTCGGCCATGCGCCAACATGAAACTACTACAATTTTTACTCTCGGCCTGATTTGGAACCCCTTTCGACTTGGTTCCCACATCGATGCGAGAGTGGGGGACTTAATGATATGCGTAATTGGGCCAACCCAATTGGCCTACAATTTCTTTACCTACTTTCCCACGAGCCCAATATGGAAGACCACTACAACGAGTCGCAATCACCTTCAAATAAAGTTTGGGCCCGACAATTACAACCAAACATTTTCAGCCCAACCAACTCGTTATAAATAAAGATTACAATTCAATTTTTAAGGTACGTTCAATATTAGGACCATACAACTGCTCGTATTCTCTCTACGACTTTTGCTATCCACACACCTGACTTGAGCGTCGGAGGGGTTTCCACCGGATCAACCCCGACTTAGTTTACATGTTCTCTGATCTCAGGTATCTCAAGGTCATGAAGCTCGTGAGCCAGTGATCCACTTTTCTCTTCCAGCTCATCCTACTTCAACTACTTAAGGTGATCTATCTCTAGCATCATCTGGTTCCAACAAAATCCTTGATTAAAAAGTTTAGCTACTCATGTTTTCTACGAAAAACATCATAAAAATATTAAAATACATCGTTTCATAAAATATAGATGAAAGAAAAATTATGATGAAGATTTGTCAGGTCTTCGTCTTCTCCGTTCTCTCGCTCTTCTTACTCTAAGCTAGATTTAATTTGTGTACTTCAAAAACTCCATTTTCTTCTCTTGGAAAACTCCTTTTTATACATAAACTTATGTCCCAAGTTTCCAAGTTTCAGCCAATTTCCGCAAATAAAATATCTCAGACCGCGGTATCAGAATTTGAACTAAAATCTCATACCACGGTATGAGCTTTCTCATACCGTGGTATTAGTTTTCTTTGTAATTCTCATACCGCGGTATGAGACAACTGAAGGTTGCTCTCTTTTCAGACTAAGGTCTGAGTTTTCTTCATGATGAATGAGGTCCCTGTTATACAAATTAGCACTTTATGCAAATTTCTTATTTAAAATATGCAAGCTTTTAAAAATCAAATTAAACCAAAATATATATATATATATATATATATATATATATATATATATATATATATATATATATATATATATATATATATATATATATATATATATATATATATATATATATATATATATATATATATATATATATATATATATATATATAACAGGTATTGAGCGATAAATATATAAATATAAATATAAGAATGAAAGTAATAAAACGGCTGGCCTGAAAAGGAGTCGTGCCACTTGACACTGTCCTAAGAGATTGATTTCCTCCCTTCGTGCAGGTATTTGCGGATGATCAAACTCCCAACATAAAACCCAAGGCCTCACCGGTGCTTCTTCTATGAGTCACGATCACAAGAAGCTACAAACAAACCTTATCGATAGTGCCCGAATAATATATATAAATATATAATATGAATGCAGAGTACTTTTTAGAATTGTGTTTTATAACCAAATAAGAACCCATATTTATAGGGTTTTTCGAGACCTTTGAGGGTCAAACAAATTTAAGTAAAACATAATGACCTTGGGAGTTACACATGTAATTTGAAGGTTACGTAATGATTTGTGAATTATACAATTCAAATCCCTTTGATTTGTAAGTTACACGAATCAATAACGTAATGCAGTAAGTTTTAAAGCTTATTTTATTTTGAAAATCCAACAGTCCCATATGGCTGCGATGACTTTTTGCCCGATTTTTGCTTATAATAGATCATTTCCTTCCCATGATGCTCAAATCTTCAATTTGTATCTAAAATAGGATACTTGAGACATTAAGCACCATTATATCGACAAAATTTCACAAAATCCTTGTAAGAAAGTATAAATTGAATGTAAAATCTAGACTCAACACACAACTTGCATACTCCATTAATAATCACTATATAGCATATACAAAAGTATAATAAACATCAAGTAAAAACACACACACACATATATATATATATATATATATATATATATATATATATATATATATATATATATATACTATTTCACATCATAAATTATTTGATATCCAACACAATTAATTGATACATATTTTATAGCATGTAATGAATACGTGTTTCATGCAATATCAAATTCTGAGGAATTAATAAGCCTCCTTATTATTACTCTTATTACTGCACATATTTTGTAGTATTTTGCACTATGCATAATAGGAGAGATTAATAATACGAAACATATAAGTTCATCCATGCATTCTACAACAATACCCGTAAATTTCAGAGCGGGTACCCGTGGGTCAGATATAAATTGCCATCCCTAATTTTTTAGTGTAATATATTGATTCTCAAAAATCAATCGACTGGGTGCTCCGAAAGTCGTCTTTGGAGTATGATCGTCAAACTTTATTCTGAATGTATGCCTCTATAACTCGATCAAATTTTTCAGATCATAAATTGATGACCTCAGTGTAAGTATCAAGTTCTTGACCATTTGTCGTAGAACAACCCCCGGAAACTTCTTATCCATATCATGAATCAACGCGAATTATTCATCTAAGTTTCGGCCCAAATAATTTGATTTGAATCACACTTTTGGAGGAATCCTTCGAAACATCTATTTCAAAGGCCTAATCTGCATAAAATTTCAGAAATGTGTTATCCGCAGCCCCAAAAATTAAAGCTAGATAAATAAACCAGATAAAAATCAAAATTTGTGAAGAATCCTGAAATTGCGTCAATTTATTGACAACTTTGGCAGTGTTGATGGATTTTATAATATCTTTCTCATATGAAGTCCGATCATGATTATTCAAAAACTTTGAACAACTAACGCAACGCATTATAACTTTTGCCTTTTGAGTTTTCCACAATTCGAACGGGATAAGGGCCTAAATCATGCTTAAAATTTTGCTAAATGTGTTGCGCGAAAAAGCTACTTCATTTGTATCATGAGCACATATATTAAACTGCAACATGATATATGTTAGAGGAATACAATATATATTCATTTTTGATTTAGTTTAGCCTTAATTAGGTGATTTGATTAGATTCAATCAAGTCTTAATTAGTGATTTGATTAGGTGTAATTAGTTTCTTTCTTTTATTGTTTCTCTCTTGTGTGTATATAAATGTACAAGCCCTCATTGATGAAATACAAGACACAATTCATCTTCTTCATTATGTGTTTCTTCATTTCTTCATCATCACCCACACCCATCATAACCGATTTATACACAATCCATCATTCCGATAGTCCTTCTACTATCCCTGTCACACCTTTGTTGACAGGAGATAATTACGGATCATGGAGTCGTGCAGTCACAATGGCACTTCGTGCCAAAAATAAGCTTGGTTTCGTTGATGGGTCACTCCCAATTTCGACAGAGAAATCTGACATTTCTAATTGGGAACGTTGTAACGATTTCGTATGAAGTTGGATCGATCCTTAATTCTGTTTCACCTGAGATCCATCCAAGTATCTTGTATGCTGAAACTGCAGCACAAATTTGGACCGATCTCAAGGATCGTTTTTCTCAATCAAATGCTCCAAAAATTTATCAATTGAAACAGTCCATTTCTGCCCTCAAACAAGAAAGCATGTATGTTTCATTGTATTTTACGCAACTCAAATCTCTATGGGATGAACTCGGTTCCATTATCCATATCACTCCTTGCATTTGTGGTAATGCTAAAAGCATTATTGACCAACAAAATCAAGATCAATCCATGAAATTTCTTCAAGGACTACGTTTTTCCGCTATTCGCAGCCAAATTCTCTTGATGGAACCATTTTCTTCCATTCAACGTATCTATAATTTGGTTCGTCAAGAAGAAAAGCAGCAAGAGATCAATATTCTCACAACTCCTACTGTTGATGCCGCTGCACTTCAAGCATCTAAACCTCCATTTCGTCCGTCGGGAAAACGTCAACGTCCATTTTGCGACCATTGCAACAAACATGGTCATACTCTTGCTACATGCTATCAACTTCATGGCTTTCCCGACAAACATGTGAAGAAATCCGTGCCACCACCATCCAACTCCACTCTTATGGCTAGTTCACTCACGCACGAACAATACAACAAACTTCTCACACTTCTTGCCAAAGAAGAAACTAGTGGACCCTCAGTGCACTTAGCAGGTAAAAATCACATATTTTCATCATTTTGTTGAATTATTGACTCCGGTGCTTCTAATCATATATGTACATCTCTCTCATTTTTTTCTTCATATTCCCCTATTCGTAAAAACATATATGTTCAATTGCCTGATGGCTCTCACGCGCCTGTGATTCACATAGGCACTGTCAAATGTTTTGGTACTTTCATTCTCACGAATGTTTTTTACATTCCATCTTTTAAGTTCAATTTTTTATCCATTTCACAATTTACGAAATCCACAAATTGTGATATAATTTTTTCTTCGTCTGGATGTATATTTCAGGACCAATCAACGAAGAAGATGATTGGTCGGGGTAATCCTCACAATGGTCTTTTCTTTCTAGATTGCAAGGTTTCTAATTCTGCTCTTTCTATTAAGCAATGTAATAAATTTGATCTATGGCATTCTCGCCTTGGTCATCCATCTAGGCCTCGTTTTGATTTTATTGTTAAGAATTCACAAAATATTATTCCAAATAAGGATTTTGTTTGTGATGTTTGTCCACGTGCTAAACAGGCACGTCTTTCATTTCCTCAACGTACCTTGTTCTTCTCATTGTTTTGAATTGATTCATGTTGATATTTGGGGTCCTTTCTCTATACCCTCACAAAATGGATCACGATTCTTCTTAACTATTGTTGATGATTATTCAAGATGCACTTGGATTTATCTAATGAAACACAAATCCGAAACTTTCAACATGATAACCCATTTTTTTAATCTAATTCATCGTCAATTTAACACAAAAGTCTCTCGTTTCAATTCCGGAAATGGGGATATTTTTCTTCCTCAACTTCAAACCATACGTTCAGATAATGGTTCTGAATTTCTTTCCAGACAAATTCAAAAATGGTTTCATGATAATGGAATCATTCATCAACGTAGTTGCGTTGCGACCCCACAACAAAATGGCATTGTAGAACGTAAACATCGGCATCTCCTTGATGTCGCTCGAGCTTTACGATTTGAAGCAAACTTGCCTCTTTCTTTTTGGGGTGAATGTATCCTAACCGCTGCATTTCTCATTAACAAACTTCCGACTCCAGTCCTTCAATATAAATCTCCTCATCATGTCTTAGTTGGACAACTTCCATCTTATTCCTTTCTTCAAGTTTTTGGGTGTTTATGTTTTGCTAAAAATATAAATATTCAACATAAATTTGATGAACGAGCAAAACCTGGCATCTTTGTTGGTTATCCTTATGGACAAAAGGGATATCGTATATAAGACCTCAAAACTCGTCAAATTTACGTTTCACGCGATGTCATATTTCATGAGTCAATTTTTCCATATCATGATCTTGCAAATTCATCTTTACAAGATCCAATTTCAATTACTCCGATCAATGATAATGGGACTTTTGACTACCCTACACCACTCATCGACCCCCCTTCGGGTGATTCTATTCCTCATAATGAAACTACGAGTTTGGATGACTCGCCACCATCTCCTTCCTTACCCTCTCAACTTGATAATTCAATCAATTCTCCCTCTATTTCCGAATCTCTTTCCTCACCTTCTCAACTTGATGGTTCAACTAATTCTCCATCTATTTCCGATGGCACACCATCTTCTGATTCACCTTCTACAACAATTGTTCGTAATTACCCTCAACGCATCCGTCACCAACCAAAGCGTCTCAATGATTATATTTGTAATCATATTTCACTATCCACTGATTTTCCAGTAGCAAATTACATTTCTTTTCGTAATTTAAGTCATTCCCATCAAGCCTTTCTCACAAATGTCATTAAGAATCAAGAGACGCGATCATATTCTCAAGCCATAAAATCAATTGAATGGCGTGATACAATGGCCAAGGAAATTCGAGCTCTAGAATCAAATAACACTTGGTCCTTATGTCAAATCCCACCCGGCAAATCACCCATTGGTTGTAAATGGGTCTTCAAAATTAAATATCGGTTAGATGGTTCAATTGATCGATATAAAGCTCTTCTAGTTGCCAAAGGTTACACTCAAATTGAAGGAATTGATTACCATGATACATTCGCACCTGTGGCAAAACTAGTTACTGTACGTCTCCTACTCTCAATTGCTGCCATTAAAAGTTGGTCCATCCACCAACTTGATGTTAACAATGCATTTCTTCAAGGAGATCTTAATGAAGAGGTCTATATGAAACTTCCCCCTGGCTTCTCTCACAAAGGGGAGACTCGTGTATGTAAATTAAATAAATCAATCTATGGTCTTAAACAAGCATCTCGTCAATGGTTCTCCAAATTCTCAACCACTCTTATTAGTCGTGGTTTTCATCAATCAATTTCAGACTACAGTCTTTTTACATATATTCGTAATAAGACATCCATTTTTATACTCGTCTACGTTGATGATATTATCATTACAGGAAATAATGATGATGCTATTTCCGATATCAAAAAATTTATTGCCAATTCTTTTTCCATAAAAGATCTTGGTAATCTTCGATACTCTATGGGTATTGAAGTATCTCGTTCTAAACAAGGCATTTTTTATGTCAACGCAAGTATACTCTAGACATCTTATCTGATTCCGGGATGACTGGTTCTCGTCCGTCTGATTTTCCAATGGAACCACATCTTCGTTTACGTCCACATGATGGGACTCCTCTTCCCGATCCATCAATCTATCGACGACTCATAGGGCGTCTGCTATATCTCACTGTAACACGACCTGACATTCAATACGCGGTAAATACTCTTAGTCAATTCATGGAAAATCCACATTCTACTCATCTTGATGCTGCCAATCGAATCCTTCGTTATCTTAAAGGTACAATTGGTAAAAGTTTATTCCTTTCTGCATCTAGTTCTCTCACTCTAGTAGGATATGCCGACTCTGATTGGGCTGGTTGTCCTACCACTCGTCGGTCTACCACTGGTTATTTCACCATGTTAGGTTCTAGTCCTATTTCTTGGAAAACTAAGAAACAACTAACCGTTTCTCGTTCTTCTGCCGAAGCCGAATATCGCTCTCTCGCTGCACTTACCTGTGAGTTACAGTGGTTAAAATATGTTCTAACGGATCTCGGTTTCAACCACTCTCAACCAATTCCAATTCATTGTGATAGCCAAGCTGCTATACACATTGCAGAAAATCCTGTCTTTCATGAACGCACCAAGCACATTGAGATTGATTGTCATTCTGTTCGAGAAAAAATTCAGGCAGGTCGCATTGCCCCCTCATACCTACGTTCAAGTGATCAACTGGCAGATATTTTTACGAAACCACTTGACGATGAAGCTTATCGACGATTAGTTCGCAAGTTGGGTGTTTTTGATATATCAATACCACTTCCAACTTGACGGAGGGTGTTAGAAGAATATAATATATATTCATTTTTGATTTAGTTTAGCCTTAATTAGGTGATTTGATTAGATTCAATCAAGTCTTAATTAGTGATTTGATTAGTGATTTGATTAGATTCAATCAAGTCTAAATTAGTGATTTGATTAGGTGTAATTAGTTTCTTCCTTTTATTGTTTCTCTCTTGTGTGTATATAAATGTACAAGCCCTCATTGATGAAATACAAGACACAATTCATCTTCTTCATTATGTGTTTCTTCATTTCTACAATATAAAAATGAGCTTTGATGAAGATCGATGGACTCTAATGCACATCTGCCATCTAGGGCGTTCGTACACGCCTTGGGCTCCCATCTTGGGCGTTCGATTTAAAAAAAAAAAAAAATTGGCACTGGACGCCCAACTCGGGCGCCCAAATGCAGCTTGCACGCCCAACTTGGGCGTGCACTGCATGAATGAGCGCCCAAGTTGGGCTTTTACGCGTTTTGGGGGGGGGGGGGGTTGAATTTTTTTGGGAAGTTTTGGGGTTTTAGAAAGATAAAATATTTTTTTGGGGGTCTTGTTATAATCGCAAATAGCAATTTTCAAACCGCGAATAGCAATTCCCAAATTTGATCCATCTTTTACTAATCTACACAGTATAATTTACAAAATTACCAAACCGAAAATAAATTTGATCCATCTTTTACTAATCTACACAGTATAATTTACAAAATAAGCCCCCAGTCCCATCCCTCCAACGAGCAGGGGCTGAAAGATTAGATTTGGGCATAGCCCGAGTGATGCGCAGACTGCGTCACTTGCCGAGTGCTACAAATTCTGCAACACTCCATACGTTCCATTTCAAATCTTCTTCTTCCGCTTCGATATCTCCGAGGAGAAATTTGAGTGTGGGAGCTTGTTCGCTGTTTTCATCGAACATGGAACCTCCAATTGCGAAGAAAGTGAAACACCAGATGGAGATGTTTGGTGACGTCAGAATCGACAATTACTACTGGCTTCGCGACGATTCTCGCTCCGAACCTCATGTTTTGTCTTATCTGCGAGAGGAGAATGCTTACACCGACCATCTCATGTCCGGTATGTTCAGTTCTATTGAATATTTAGTTGGGGTTTTGATTTTAGGAGATGGGGGAAAATGTATGATCTATCTTTGATTTTGATTGGTCGATTTTCGTTCTCAATTAGGGTTCTTAGGGATATCTATTCTTTAAAAACCCAGAAGATTACTCAAAGTAGTAATTCCGCCACTTTCAAAAAGTTCTGCTGCTGAAGCCAATTGCAAATTGCCTCAATTTTTAAATTTTTATTTCTCTAATGCATCTGATTCGGAAGAACTGATTCGGTTTATAACTGTTGGATTACTTACTGCAGGAACCAAACATTTAGAAGAACAGATTTATAGCGAGATAAGAGGTCGTCTAAAAGAAGATGACATATCAGCGCCTTTTCGCAGAGGAGCTTATTATTACTACAGCAGGACCTTAGAGGGTAAAGAATATTCCCAGCATTGCCGCAGACCTGTGGGTAATGTTGGTACAGAAGCGTCTGTTTACGACACCATGCCTACTGGACCGGATGCCCCTCCGGAGCATGTCCTTCTCGATGAAAATGCCAAAGCTCAAGAACATGCATTTTACACCATCGGTGCTTTCAAAGCAAGATAACCTTCTGTTTTCTTTCTTTTATTTTTTATATTAAATAATTTGAGCTTTGCCTCTCATGAGTAATTTGTTTCTTTCTAATATAGTTGTACGCCTCTCACCTTATCCTTATTATTTATTTATTTATCTTAAAACCAGGTTAGTCCAAACAACAAGTTGGTAGCTTATGCAGAAGATACTAAAGGAGATGAAATTTTCACAGTTCATGTCATTGATGCTGAGTCTCGAACACCAGTTGGGAAGCCTCTGGCTGGAGTTACGTCAGATCTTGAATGGGCTGACAACAACGCTTTAGTTTACACCACTAGAGATGAGATACTCCGACCAGACAAGGTATGGATGAGTGCCTAATTAAGCTTATGCTCTTCCTCTCTTCGTGGTAGTGATTTCCAAGAAGTTTATGCAACTTTGTGAATTAAAAGAATACATTATAGCTCTAATTGTGATGAAGGGCCATGCATTTTCTGGGGAGTTGGTTTCTGTTGTCCTTCTGCTATGTTATTGAGTTATGCTAATAATAATTTTATTTATTTGCTTTACACTTCTATATAAGAATGACGTCTTCCATTATGCTTTAGTCATTTGTGAACCATGGAGTTAATATTTTTATGTTTATGCCCGTTTTGCTTGTGGTAAATGTACGTAGTTCCTCAAAGTTGAACGTATAAGGTGCGCAATTCTGATCCCAGTTGATGACCTCTTATCTATCCTAAAAAGTCAGATAGCCTCAATAATTGAAATATGAAGATTTATCTTGTTAACGCAGTAGAAATCCATTGTTTTGGGTGTTTATTTGGAGGCAGTTCAGTACCATTTTCTGTTACCCATTAAAGAAAGTAATTTGCTAATTGCTATTGCTATTGCTTTTCAAAATTGAAACCTATCAATCATGTTGTATTGCTTTTGACAGGTATGGTTACATAAGCTGGGAACGGAACAATCTTTGGATATTTGTCTTTATCATGAAACGGATGACATGTTTTCTGTTGATCTTGCTGTTTCTGAGAGCAAGAAATTTCTGTTTGTTGAATCTGCGAGCAAAATTACAAGGTTTGTCTTCTACCTTGACATTTCGAAGCCCGAAGATGGGCTAGTTATTTTGACACCACGTTTGGATGGCATAGACACATCAGCAAGTCATCGTGGGAATCATTTTTTTATTAAGAGAAGAAGTGATGAGTGTTTCAATTCAGAAATACTTGCTTGTCCACTGGATAACACATCAGCTACCACAGTTCTTCTTCCTCACAAGCCAAGGTAACAATGCAATTAGCCACATTATTCATCTTTAAATTTAAAAGAGGACATAATCATTTCTTTTAAGAATTATTTTCTCAAATACAGTGATATGTGCATAGCTCCTTCTAAACTTTATACTGGTGGAAATACTACAAAAAGCGGAAATTGTCCTCGCATATGTAGCATAACATAATCCTCACTCAAATTTCAATTCTACAAAAAATAATGAATGTTACCGTTGGATCATAATTTCTTTATTGCTTCAGTATCTATTACAAAAAAACGATTGACCCTTCATTCTTCAACAATGATGGGAATCATGTTTTTTGAAAATGCATTCCAAAACAAGCAAGCATATCTACTGAAAATCTACCATTACTCAGGGATGGCAAAATATTCATATGGCAGGCTTTGCTTTGTCCATTCATTGATTCTCATCAATTTTCAGTTATTTGTTGGTATATCATTATATGGGTTCTGAACAACCTCGTATTAGATGAAAAATGAAGCTAAGTTGTGTGAATTTTACATGTTGCCACAAATTATACCTCCTATTGTATTACATGCATTGCATTTGAAGTATAGCATTTGCTTGCCTTCAATACATTTTGATTTGGTTTCGTTTAGATAATGTTCGAGTTGAACTTTTTGTGAATAAAGATTTCAATTTGAGATGCAGAAGCATGTGATATGGAGAAGGGTTGCTATATAGGCTAGTAATCTAGGAAAGTCTCAAATTCAAGATTAAAAAAAATATTATAGTGTCCAAAGTGACATCAGTTGGACTCTTGATCATAAGGAACATTTAAATATACAGTCACTCGTAGCATGGTCATTGCATGACAACAGTAAGAGTAAAAGTCGAAAGGTTACAAAAGCAGAAGATATATTAAACAACCTCAAAGTTTCTCCAATCTGAACAAGAAAAACAACTCTCTAATAATGAATTTTACCATATAGGGAACTAGATATAGTTGTCCTAGCAGATATCCAAGTTGAGATGCTCCACATTGTATTTCCAGATTGAATGTGTCTATTATAAAGACAATGATTAGGACACACTTCACTCTCCTACTTGAGCAAGGATCTAATCGAACTAACTCATTACCAATTCCTAGTCAAAAGAAGAACTTCAAAGGAAAAAAAGAAGAAATATTATCAATCCTTATTCTTTCCACTTGAGCGCATAAGCTATTGAGGGCTGATATGCATCATTGGTCTTTTAGATTAAAAGAGGAAAGAGAAAACTCTTCAATGTTAAACTAAATTTCCAGGAAACTGAAAATACACCAGTGTTGAACTTTCATTTGTGTGAGAGATTTCGCTTGCTTTGTTCTCCTGTTCACTTGAGCTCTGTTGATGAACTCAGCTGACATATTTTATACTTTTCAACAGTGTCAATATTCAGGAGATGCAACTCTTTAGCGATCATCTTGTTGTTTATCAGCGGGAAAATGGTTTGCCCAAGATAACAATATATAACCTTCCAGCTACCGGAGAGCCACTTGACAGACTGCAAGGTGGCCGGGTAGTGGATTTTGTTGATCCTATATATTCAGTGGATCCATCAGAGTCAGAATTCTATTCCTGTATTTTAAGGTTCGATTATAGCTCGATGAAGACACCTCCTTCTGTTTACGATTATGATATGAACTCTGGGATTTCAGTGCTCAAGAAGATTGATGTGGTGAGTTATTACATGTTACTATCGCAAAAGCCTACTAAGACTAAATCTTCTTCAAAAAGTCTTTATGCTTTGGATTCATATTGTACATGTGTTCCCATTCATATAGCAAATATAGGTACACGAAACCCTTTGACCTCAAAAGATTATTCTAGTATAAAACTCAGATTTTTTCTGAGGAGAACCATTATTAAACTGAAACATACATGAACATGAACTGATTTTATTCAAACCCAACAATCTTTGCATCTTTAAGAACCTTAAAATAAGAAAACAATTAACTTAAATACAAATAGGATTTCAGCTTTTCAAAACTTTACTGGACCACTTAAACGTTTTCTGGTATCCAGACTCTTATTTTTTCTATTGAGACAACTCTTTCCTTGAGATAATACCTGTGCCTAGTCTAGGATTTCTAGCAATGTGTTAATATTTTTTTTAACAGTTAAAAGTTTTGCTATTATGTTAATATTTTTTCCCCTAATGGTAAGGACTGTTCATTTGACAGCCGTATGACCAATTGACTAGATTCTTTGATTTGTCTAGTCGTCTAGGGAATTTGCTTAAATGTGAAACATAAGACTAGATATCTGAATGGGAAATTTAATGATTACATAGAGGAACCAGGCTATTTAATTAAGTGGTACAAGGATTAACACCACATTTATAATCCATTAGTGAAGGGTAAGACTTGAATAAAAGCGCCCCATGATAAGGTAGAGTTACTTTCTCATACATAGACCACATAGAGTAATAAAGGATTACTTATCTTATTCGAAATGATTCATAACTATGTTAAGTTAATAGTAGATGGTTGCTCTGAAGGGTTAAGTAGAATGTTAACTTGCTGACATTGAGTTGTTTTATTTTGGGTTTTTAGTCTGCTTGTGGATTTACTGTTGTATTTGATCTTTAATTTTTATTGACTTGTTCGTATAATAAAAACACTTCTTCTAGTTATCGGTACTGATATCCCTGAATTGGAAGTTTTTAATCATTGTTATCAATATTTTTCTTTGCTTCTTAAAAAACTTGTACCAAAGCTCTTTCTTTGCATTTTTGATTTGTGGAATGAAGAATTAACTTGGCTTGCTGGTAACTTGATCTACTCTATATTGTTTCTATGTCGCCTGATTTCTCATTTCTTGTTTGTTTATTTTATCTACTCATTTTTCGGTGTCAAGACGGGTGGTGGTCGTGATGGTAATAGAGTTAGATGCCTGAGATATGATCTCTGTGTATCGATGTCTTATCTCTTGTTTGAGGAAGTGAATTATGGTGCTGCACTCTGAAGTAGAGGTTGAGAAATAGTGGTGTCACATCACATGTAGTTAGTTAGCTTCGAAAGATGTGTCACTCTTTATTAAATGGAAAATAATAGGAGTCATAAATGTTGGACAAAAGGGAGCATAAAATTTGAGAAAGGGACAAAAGGCTTCAGCAGCAGCCAGCAGTATAGCCTTATGGAATGAAGGAAAAAATCTGGCAGAATATGAACTTCTCCGTAGATTTAACCAAAAGGTTGATCACTTGATGGGCTCGTTCCCGGCATCAATTGACTACCTCGGGTTCACTAGGACATGAAACAGACATTGTTAGAGAGTTTTTTATAAACGCATTGTTGTGGAGGTTGAGGATTTGTTTGAATTTACAGATTATTTCGAAATCTAGGAATTTCTTGCAACAGTTGGTGAATGAAAGTCGGTTAAAGTGATATTTTGGGGCAGGTTTGGCTTTCAACTACCTTTTCGTAGAACACCCAAACACATTATTATTAAAGCATTTGAAAAGGTTTATTTATTTGTTAGTATACATGGAAGATAAATAACGTGGCTTTTCTGCAAAGTTAATTTCGTATGCCCTTCCTTGTTCTTGTAGTAACAACTTTGGTTCCCTGTCTTTTCCGACCATTTAAACAAAAAATGCCCCCTCTTTCTCTGCTTGGCTGCTTCAGGAAATGTAATGCATCTTAATGAAATCTTTAGTGGTTGAAATGACACTCTTATCCTTAATATGGACGTATAGTTTGAGAAACGCAGCCAAGCACAGACCAGGTTCAGGAACTATTTCATGTTTAATAACAAAAATACTCCAAGGTTTTGTATTCGTGAGAAAGAATAACCAGATTGCAGATTTTGAAAAATGCCTAGTATTTTGACAACACACTCCTCAAGTTTTAAGTCTATAAGAGTGTAATTACCTGTAATTGTTTCTGTTCTACTGATGGATCTTCATAGAAGACTAATCCCATCTACTTTTGTTACAGCACATTATCTATGTTAATTCGACTCCTCCATGAAAAGATTTTACCATTACTTTGAAGCCAAAATATAAAAATTTGATGTGTCGTAATTAACTATTTTCTTAATTTTGTTACAGGTCTTGGGAGGCTTTGATTCTGGTAATTATTTAACTGAAAGACAGTGGGCTACTTCTGCTGACGGTACTAAAGTGCCTATTTCGATTGTATATAGAAAAGATCTAGTGAAGCTTGACGGTTCAGATCCACTACTTCTTTATGGATATGGTTCCTATGAGGTAATGCAAATTTTTTCAAGTGCTATAAGTTTTTCCTTTTACTATTTCGGATCAGATTTATGTTTTATCATTTTCATATGGTTTGACATACACCAACACATTCGGAATGCCCAAGTTTCACTGACAGCTTGACCTTGATTGTCTTCTAACTGTTGATTTTTTAAAACAGGTATGTATTGATCCATATTTCAAGGCATCAAGGTTGTCTTTGTTAGACAGGGGTTTCATTTTTGCAGTTGCCCACGTTCGTGGAGGTGGTGAAATGGGAAGACCATGGTATGAAGATGGAAAACTGCTCAAGAAAAAAAATACATTCACAGATTTTATTTCTTGTGCTGAATATTTGATAGAAAAGAAGTACTGTTCAAAGGAAAAACTTTGCATTGAGGGCAGAAGCGCTGGTGGTTTGCTAGTTGGTGCCGTTATTAACATGCGGCCTGATTTATTTAAGGCCGTTGTGGCTGGAGTGCCTTTTGTTGATGTTTTGACTACTATGCTTGATCCAACTATTCCTCTTACAACTTCAGAATGGATGGTGAGTTTGGTTTCCATACAATTGTTTCTAAACACCGTGATGACTTAAATCTAAGAGACTATAATCAAGTCTCTTAATGCTATATATTATCCATTATACGGCTCCTTGTCTCTGTTTTCCGCAAAATCAGCAACTTGTTATAGTTCCTTTGAATAGAAAGTCTTCTAAGTTAAACATATGCGAACTGTATGTGTGTGAATGTTTTATTAGTCTTAAATGACCAAAAAACAAAATGTACCGATACATAATTGTGATTCCACTGTAAATCATAACTATTTAAAGTCTTTCCTCAAAATATTCACTGTTAAAACTTAGGTACTTAAGTTTACATCCATAGCAGAGATGTAGTATATCTCAGCAAGACCGGACTGAACTACTAAACAATTGAGCATGGAAAACTATTTTTATCTTTGAGATACTTGTTGAGTTAGTAAAATATATGGTTGCAGTGGGGATTACTAATAAGACAGTTACTTTTCGAACCACTATAATTTTTCAATCAGGAGTTTTTTTTCTTTTTCTTTTTCTTTTTACTCTGTTTAATAATGATTTGCAGGTATTGAATGTCAAACCAGATAAGGCTGCAATATTTATTTCGTTTATTGAATATTTTGGATTCTGTTGCCGGGAATCCTGTTAAGATGAATAAAAGTTCGAACCTATCTTGGTCCTTAATATCAAAGTAATGTCATCAAGTTTATACCTAGATATGGTATAGAATCTACACGAGAAAGATATAGGCTCACAAACAGACGAATCAGAGACCCATTGTTTCAGATTTAACATGTCGGTTTAGCATTTTGTATGCTTTACCAACAGTTCCGTTGCTGTTTCTGATACCTTTTTCCACTGCATCATTTCCCACTTCAATTTTTTTCCTAGTTGTCACAGTTTAGTTAAGCCAGATTTATCAAAAGGACTGTAGGCTGCAAAGTAAGGCATGTTCACTTATGTTTCTTTGTTTTGTTACTGCAGGAATGGGGTGATCCTCGCAAAGAAGAGTTTTACTTCTACATGAAGTCCTATTCCCCAGTTGATAATGTAAGTGCTTAATCGTTTTTTTTTTTATTTTTGAATTTTTCCATGTTGATATAGGCGATAGATGAAATATCGGTAGTAGCTTTATGGAACGTCCATATTGGTAATGAAATCCTATTGCCCTGTTTACACTTTACTGGTTTAGTTTCAGTTCATCAAATTTCATTAGTTTATACAACTGCTTATATAATAACATTGACTACTTTTACAGATCACAGCACAAAATTACCCTGCTGTTCTTGTAACTGCCGGATTAAATGGTAAGTGTGAAAACAAATCTTAACCACTGTATGCATGTCATGGGAATGTAAAGAATCACTTTTTTTTTTCTTTATAGTTCACATACCAAGTTAGGGGCAAGCGAAAGAGATAGATTATTTATTTTTAATTTTTTTAAATGTGGAAAATAATATTATTTGAATGCTTGCATCACTTTGTTATACACATGGGATATGGATTCTATTAGCTCTTTGAGGATTAGGTGAATGATTTTTGTTTAACCTAGTGGGAGACTCCTAGTTAGTTTTCTGAGGGTAAGGCATCATATGAACATATTCAGACACAAAATGGCTTACTTTTGATCCTTGTCATTCGGCAATGATTTTGCTCACTTCCTTTAACATGAAATTAGCTAACATTCGTAAATTCGTTTATATCACGACTGGTTTATGTTAAACTATTCAATTTGTTTCTTCATCTTACCCAAGTCAACTGCACCATGAAAACATAGATGTTTTGTTTCCCATTAAATTATTTAATATTGCTTCTGTTGAGGTAAAATATAAACACTTGTTTTTTGACAGATACGCGGGTTCTGTACTCAGAACCAGCTAAATTTGTTGCAAAGTTGAGAGATACAAAGACCGATGATAATACGCTGCTCTTTAAATGTGAACTTGGTGCGGGGCATTTTTCAAAGTCAGGAAGGTAATGAATGATATTACATTCCACTGGTAGTTCATAATTTGCTGGTCATATAAGTTTTTTTCATTCTAACTAAAGTGTTTACCGAATAAATTATCATCAAAACAAAGTCTGAGATGAATGATACTGTCTAGTTATTGCTTTAACTTCCAATTAATATATTTATGCTGCAAAGAATTCTAAAAGTTGTGCCTCATTGCTTGCTGTACATAATAATAAATAATTTTTGTTTCAGTTTAGTTTGGCTATACTTGTAAAGTTAAATTTTGGTTTTGGTTTGATGATGCAGGTTTGAAAAGCTGCAGGAAGATGCCTTCACATATACTTTTATTATGAAGGCCTTAAACATGGTTCCTAGCATGCCTTAGATTAAGAAGCTAACTAGTTCTTGGACTATCATTTCGCAAAATACCTTTATTTAGAATTTGAACAAAGATTATTATTATTTTTTTTAGAAAAATGTTTCCAAGAACTGTCCGAATTCTTACTTCTTCCTCAGAGCATGAAAGCTAGTGATCAGAAATCTTATATATTGAATTTCTCAGTTTAACTCTCCAGAAAATTGCAAAACAAATATAGGCACATAAAGAAAAGAACAGTAAACAACAATTTGTTCGCCCATCAACACCAGAATACATGAAATTTCATATTATCGAGTTCATATTGGTATCAATTTTCTTGAATTTTGTAAATAGAAATGGTGTTTTCTGGGAGAAAGAATTTTCGACTGAGTAAGAAAAATCATGAAATGGTTTGTGAGATCGAGAGAGAGATATGTTGCTTCGATTTTGACAGATTCTCTCTTTTATTCCAAGAGAGTCAATAAATCATCCAATATCGATTAGCTTGTAAGAAAGTTAAATGCAATTTGAAATTATGGTTCTAATTTCT
>NW_012194093.1:36285-60589 GCF_000504015.1 Erythranthe guttata
CTAGGACATTAATACCTTTCCCGTTGAACCTCACGGTGCACTCGCTCGAATGGACATGCACAAACGTACATGTTAAAAAACATGCGCAAAAGTGCATTCGCTACAACGTTCTTAAAAACACGAAATACAACACTAGGACTTTAATACGCATAACCAAACAACAACAAAAACACAAGATACAAAAGATACAGTGGAGTGTAGAAATAACACTCAACGTTTACGTTTACGTTTATTTTTTTATTGATTTATTTATATTTCTGTTTTAATTGGTGGATTTAGTATTCTATAGGTACAAATTGATAATTAGATGTCCATGAAGCAAAAATGATGAAAGAGTAAGAAAAGAGTTGCACTTAGGAAAATAAAATCAAATTAGAAGAGAGGATCCCGCAACATCTTCGGTAGTGTCCACGAAGTCGAGCATAACTTTCTCATCCGGACTCCAAATCGACTGGTTCCGGCGGCATTAGAAAGCTATTTCAGCTGGCTACAATTCCTGTCTAATGTCAAATTTCCAAATTCGGACTCGAACATGGTCAAAATTGGATTCCAACAGCGATCATGAAAATACCCGCTACAGTTCGAGGACACGAATGCGCATCAAGAAACGTGCACGAAAACACTCGCTACAAAAGATACGCACATAAGTAAAAGTACAAAATCATGCACAAAATTACTCACGCAAAACTGCATTCGCAAAAAGGATCATGAAAACACAAACTACAATCCTAGGACATTAATACAAATCAACAAACATGCACAAACACACTCGCTCGAATGGACATGCACAAACGTACATGTTAAAAAACATGCGCAAAAGTGCATTCGCTACAACGTTCTTAAAAACACGAAATACAACACTAGGACTTTAATACGCATAACCAAACAACAATAAAAACACAAGATACAGTGGAGTGTACAAATAACACTCAACGTTTACGTTTACGTGGATTTTTTTATGAATTAATTTATATTTTTTTTTAATTGGTGGATTTAGTATTCTATAGGTACACATTGATAATTAGGTGTCCATGAAGCAAAAATGATCAAAGAATAAGAAAAGAGTTGCAAATAGGAAATTAAAATCACATTAGAAGAGAGGATCCCTCAACATCTTCGGTAGTGTCCACGAAGTCGAGCATAACTTTCTCATCCGGACTCCATATCGACTGGTTTCGGCGGCATTAGAAAGAGAATTCAGCTGTCTACAATTACTAACTAATTTCAAAATTCCAAATTTCGGACTCGAACATGGTCAAAATTGGATTCCAACAGCGATCATGAAAATACCTGTTACAGTTCGAGGACAAGAATGCGCATCAAGAAACGTGCACAAAAACACTCGCTACAAAAGATACGCACATAAGTAAAAGTACCAAATCATGCACAAAATTACTCACGCAAAACTGCATTCGCAAAAAGGATCATGAAAACACAAACTACAATCCTAGGACATTAATACAAATCAACAAACATGCACAAACACACTCGCTCGAATGGACATGCACAAACGTACATGTTAAAAAACATGCGCAAAAGTGCATTCGCTACAACGTTCTTAAAAACACGAAATACAACACTAGGACTTTAATACGCATAACCAAACAACAACAAAAACACAAGATACAAAAGATACAGTGGAGTGTAGAAATAACACTCAACGTTTACGTTTACGTTTATTTTTTTATTGATTTATTTATATTTCTGTTTTAATTGGTGGATTTAGTATTCTATAGGTACAAATTGATAATTAGGTGTCCATGAAGCAAAAATGATGAAAGAGTAAGAAAAGAGTTGCACTTAGGAAAATAAAATCAAATTAGAAGAGAGGATCCCGCAACATCTTCGGTAGTGTCCACGAAGTCGAGCATAACTTTCTCATCCGGACTCCAAATCGACTGGTTCCGGCGGCATTAGAAAGCTATTTCAGCTGGCTACAATTCCTGTCTAATGTCAAATTTCCAAATTCGGACTCGAACATGGTCAAAATTGGATTCCAACAGCGATCATGAAAATACCCGCTACAGTTCGAGGACACGAATGCGCATCAAGAAACGTGCACGAAAACACTCGCTACAAAAGATACGCACATAAGTAAAAGTACAAAATCATGCACAAAATTACTCACGCAAAACTGCATTCGCAAAAAGGATCATGAAAACACAAACTACAATCCTAGGACATTAATACAAATCAACAAACATGCACAAACACACTCGCTCGAATGGACATGCACAAACGTACATGTTAAAAAACATGCGCAAAAGTGCATTCGCTACAACGTTCTTGAAAACACGAAATACAACACTAGGACTTTAATACGCATAACCAAACAACAACAAAAACACAAGATACAAAAGATACAGTGGAGTGTAGAAATAACACTCAACGTTTACGTTTACGTTTATTTTTTTATTGATTTATTTATATTTCTGTTTTAATTGGTGGATTTAGTATTCTATAGGTACAAATTGATAATTAGGTGTCCATGAAGCAAAAATGATGAAAGAGTAAGAAAAGAGTTGCAATTAGGAAAATAAAATCAAATTAGAAGAGAGGATCCCGCAACATCTTCGGTAGTGTCCACGAAGTCGAGCATAACTTTCTCATCCGGACTCCAAATCGACTGGTTCCGGCGGCATTAGAAAGCTATTTCAGCTGGCTACAATTCCTGTCTAATGTCAAATTTCCAAATTCGGACTCGAACATGGTCAAAATTGGATTCCAACAGCGATCATGAAAATACCCGCTACAGTTCGAGGACACGAATGCGCATCAAGAAACGTGCACAAAAACACTCGCTACAAAAGATACGCACATAAGTAAAAGTACAAAATCATGCACAAAATTACTCACGCAAAACTGCATTCGCAAAAAGGATCATGAAAACACAAACTACAATCCTAGGACATTAATACAAATCAACAAACATGCACAAACACACTCGCTCGAATGGACATGCACAAACGTACATGTTAAAAAACATGCGCAAAAGTGCATTCGCTACAACGTTCTTAAAAACACGAAATACAACACTAGGACTTTAATACGCATAACCAAACAACAACAAAAACACAAGATACAAAAGATACAATGGAGTGTAGAAATAACACTCAACGTTTACGTTTACGTTTATTTTTTTATTGATTTATTTATATTTCTGTTTTAATTGGTGGATTTAGTATTCTATAGGTACAAATTGATAATTAGGTGTCCATGAAGCAAAAATGATGAAAGAGTAAGAAAAGAGTTGCAATTAGGAAAATAAAATCAAATTAGAAGAGAGGATCCCGCAACATCTTCGGTAGTGTCCACGAAGTCGAGCATAACTTTCTCATCCGGACTCCAAATCGACTGGTTCCGGCGGCATTAGAAAGCTATTTCAGCTGGCTACAATTCCTGTCTAATGTCAAATTTCCAAATTCGGACTCGAACATGGTCAAAATTGGATTCCAGCAGCGATCATGAAAATACCCGCTACAGTTCGAGGACACGAATGCGCATCAAGAAACGTGCACAAAAACACTCGCTACGAAAGATACGCACATAAGTAAAAGTACATAATCATGCACAAAATTACTCACGCAAAACTGCATTCGCAAAAAGGATCATGAAAACACAAACTACAATCCTAGGACATTAATACAAATCAACAAACATGCACAAACACACTCGCTCGAATGGACATGCACAAACGTACATGTTAAAAAACATGCGCAAAAGTGCATTCGCTACAACGTTCTTAAAAACACGAAATACAACACTAGGACTTTAATACGCATAACCAAACAACAACAAAAACACAAGATACAAAAGATACAGTGGAGTGTAGAAATAACACTCAACGTTTACGTTTACGTTTATTTTTTTATTGATTTATTTATATTTCTGTTTTGATAGGTGAATTTAGTATTCTATAGGTACAAAGTGATAATTAGGTGTCCATGAAGCAAAAATGATGAAAGAGTAAGAAAAGAGTTGCTATTAGGAAAATAAAATCAAATTAGAAGAGAAAATCCCGCAACATCTTCGGTAGTGTCCACGAAGTCGAGCATAACTTTATCATCCGGACTCCAAATAGACTGGTTCCGGCGGCATTAGAAAGCTATTTCAGCTGGCTACAATTCCAGTCTAATGTCAAATTTCCAAATTCGGACTCGAACATGGTCAAAATTGGATTCCAACAGCGATCATGAAAATACCCACTACAGTTCGAGGACACGAATGCGCATCAAGAAACGTGCACAAAAACACTCGCTACAAAAGATACGCACATAAGTAAAAGTACAAAATCATGCACAAAATTAGTCACGCAAAACTGCATTCGCAAAAAGGATCATGAAAACACAAACTACAATCCTAGGACATTAATACAAATCAACAAACATGCACAAACACACTCGCTCGAATGGACATGCACAAACGTACATGTTAAAAAACCTGCGCAAAAGTGCATTCGCTACAACGTTCTTAAAAACACGAAATACAACACTATGACTTTAATACGCATAACCAAACAACAACAAAAACACAAGATACAAAAGATACAAGGGAGTGTAGAAATAACACTCAACGTTTACGTTTACGTTTATTTTTTTATTGATTTATTTATATTTCTGTTTTAATAGGTGGATTTAGTATTCTATAGGTACAAATTGATAATTAGGTGTCCATGAAGCAAAAATGATGAAAGAGTAAGAAAAGAGTTGCAATTAGGAAAATAAAATCAAATTAGAAGAGAGGATCCCGCAACATCTTTGGTAGTGTCCACGAAGTCGAGCATAACTTTCTCATCCGGACTCCAAATCGACTGGTTCTGGCGGCATTAGAAAGCTATTTCAGCTGGCTACAATTCCTGTCTAATGTCAAATTTCCAAATTCGGACTCGAACATGGTCAAAATTGGATTCCAACAGCGATCATGAAAATACCCGCTACAGTTGGAGGACACGAATGCGCATCAAGAAACGTGCACAAAAACACTCGCTAAAAAAGATACGCACATAAGTAAAACTACAAAATCATGCACAAAATTACTCACGCAAAACTGCATTCGCAAAATGGATCATGAAAACACAAACTACAAACCTAGGACATTAATACAAATCAACAAACATGCACAAACACACTCGCTCGAATGGACATGCACAAACGTACATGTTAAAAAACATGCGCAAAAGTGCATTCGCTACAACGTTCTTAAAAACACGAAATACAACACTAGGACTTTAATACGCATAACCAAACAACAACAAAAACACAAGATACAAAAGATACAGTGGAGTGTAGAAATAACACTCAACGTTTACGTTTACGTTTATTTTTTTATTGATTTATTTAAATTTCTGTTTTAATTGGTGGATTTAGTATTCTATAGGTACAAATTGATAATTAGGGGTCCGTGAAGCAAAAATGATCAAAGAGTAAGAAAAGAGTTGCAATTAGGAAAATAAAATCAAATTAGAAGAGAGGATCCCGCAACATCTTCGGTAGTGTCCACGAAGTCGAGCATAACTTTCTCATCCGGACTCCAAATCGACTGGTTCCGGCGGCATTAGAAAGCTATTTCAGCTGGCTACAATTCCTTTCTAATGTCAAATTTCCAAATTCGGACTCGAACATGGTCAAAATTGGATTCCAACAGCGATCATGAAAATACCCGCTACAGTTCGAGGACACGAATGCGCATCAAGAAACGTGCACAAAAACACTCGCTACAAAAGATACGCACATAAGTAAAAGTACAAAATCATGCACAAAATTACTCACGCAAAACTGCATTCGCAAAAAGGATCATGAAAACACAAACTACAATCCTAGGACATTAATACAAATCAACGAACATGCACAAACACACTCGCTCGAATGGACATGCACAAACGTACATGTTAAAAAACATGCGCAAAAGTGCATTCGCTACAACGTTCTTAAAAACACGAAATACAACACTAGGACTTTAATACGCATAACCAAACAACAACAAAAACACAAGATACAAAAGATACAGTGGAGTGTAGAAATAACACTCAACGTTTACGTTTACGTTTATTTTTTTATTGATTTATTTATATTTCTGTTTTAATAGGTGAATTTAGTATTCTATAGGTACAAATTGATAATTAGGTGTCCATGAAGCAAAAATGATGAAAGAGTAAGAAAAGAGTTGCTATTAGGAAAATAAAATCAAATTAGAAGAGAGGATCCCGCAACATCTTCGGTAGTGTCCACGAAGTCGAGCATAACTTTCTCATCCGGACTCCAAATCGACTGGTTCCGGCGGCATTAGAAAGCTATTTCAGCTGGCTACAATTCCTTTCTAATGTAAAATTTCCAAATTCAGACTCGAACATGGTCAAAATTTGATTCCAACAGCGATCATGAAAATACCCGCTACAGTTCGAGGACACGAATGCGCATCAAGAAACGTGCACAAAAACACTCGCTACAAAAGATACGCACATAAGTAAAAGTACAAAATCATGCACAAAATTACTCACGCAAAACTGCATTCGCAAAAAGGATACAATCCTAGGACATTAATACAAATAAACAAACATGCACAAACACACTCGCTCGAATGGACATGCTCGCTCGAATGGACATGCACAAACGTACATGTTAAAAAACATGCGCAAAAGTGCATTCGCTACAACGTTCTTAAAAACACGAAATACAACACTAGGACTTTAATACGCATAACCAAACAACAACAAAAACACAAGATACAAAAGATACAGTGGAGTGTAGAAATAACACTCAACGTTTACGTTTACGTTTATTTTTTTATTTATTTATTTATATTTCTGTTTTAATAGGTGGATTTAGTATTCTATAGGTACAAATTGATAATTAGGTGTCCATGAAGCAAAAATGATGAAAGAGTAAGAAAAGAGTTGCAATTAGGAAAATAAAATCAAATTAGAAGAGAGGATCCCGCAACATCTTCGGTAGTGTCCACGAAGTTGAGCATAACTTTCTCATCCGGACTCCAAATCGACTGGTTCTGGCGGCATTAGAAAGCTATTTCAGCTGGCTACAATTCCTGTCTAATGTCAAATTTCCAAATTCGGACTCGAACATGGTCAAAATTGGATTCCAACAGCGATCATGAAAATACCCGCTACAGTTGGAGGACACGAATGCGCATCAAGAAACGTGCATAAAAACACTCGCTACAAAAGATACGCACATAAGTAAAAGTACAAAATCATGCACAAAATTACTCACGCAAAACTGCATTCGCAAAATGGATCATGAAAACACAAACTACAAACCTAGGACATTATTACAAATCAACAAACATGCACAAACACACTCGCTCGAATGGACATGCACAAACGTACATGTTAAAAAACATGCGCAAAAGTGCATTCGCTACAACGTTCTTAAAAACACGAAATACAACACTAGGACTTTAATACGCATAACCAAACAACAACAAAAACACAAGATACAAAAGATACAGTGGAGTGTAGAAATAACACTCAACGTTTACGTTTATGTTTATTTTTTTATTGATTTATTTATATTTCTGTTTTAATTGGTGGATTTAGTATTCTATAGGTACAAATTGATAATTAGGTGTCCATGAAGCAAAAATGATGAAAGAGTAAGAAAAGAGTTGCAATTAGGAAAATAAAATCAAATTAGAAGAGAGGATCCCGCAACATCGTCGGTAGTGTCCACGAAGTCGAGCATAACTTTCTCATCCGGGCGCCAAATCGACTGGTTCTGTCGGCATTAGAAAGCTATTTCAGCTGGCCACAATTCCTGTCTAATGTCAAATTTCCAAATTCGGACTCGAACATGGTCAAAATTGGATTCCAACAGCGATCATGAAAATACCCGCTACAGTTGGAGGACACGAATGCGCATCAAGAAACGTGCACAAAAACACTCGCTACAAAAGATACGCACATAAGTAAAAGTACAAAATCATGCACAAAATTACTCACGCAAAACTGCATTCGCAAAAAGGATCATGAAAACACAAACTACAAACCTAGGACATTAATACAAATCAACAAACATGCACAAACACACTCGCTCGAATGGACATGCACAAACGTACATGTTAAAAAACATGCGCAAAAGTGCATTCGCTACAACGTTCTTAAAAACACGAAATACAACACTAGGACTTTAATACGCATAACCAAACAACAACAAAAACACAAGATACAAAAGATACAGTGGAGTGTAGAAATAACACTCAACGTTTACGTTTACGTTTATTTTTTTATTGATTTATTTATATTTCTGTTTTAATTGGTGGATTTAGTATTCTATAGGTACAAATTGATAATTAGGTGTCCATGAAGAAAAAATGATCAAAGAGTAAGAAAAGAGTTGCAATTAGGAAAATAAAATCAAATTAGAAGAGAGGATCCCGCAACATCTTCGGTAGTGTCCACGAAGTCGAGCATAACTTTCTCATCCGGACTCCAAATCGACTGGTTCCGGCGGCATTAGAAAGCTATTTCAGCTGGCTACAATTCCTGTCTGTTGTCAAATTTCCAAATTCGGACTCGAACATTGTCAAAATTGGATTCCAACAGCGATCATGAAAATACCCGCTACAGTTCGAGGACACGAATGCGCATCAAGAAACGTGCACAAAAACACTCGCTACAAAAGATACGCACATAAGTAAAAGTACAAAATCATGCACAAAATTAATCTCGCAAAACTGTATTCGCAAAATGGATCATGAAAACACAAACTACAAATCCTAGGACATTAATACAAATCAACAAACATGCACAAACACACTCGCTCGAATGGACATGCACAAACGTACATGTTAAAAAACATGCGCAAAAGTGCATTCGCTACAAAGTTCTTAAAAACACGAAATACAACACTAGGACTTTAATACGCATAACCATACAACAACAAAAACACAAGATATAAAAGATACAGTGGGGTGTAGAAATAACACTCAACGTTTACGTTTACGTTCATTTTTTTATTGATTTATTTATATTTCTGTTTTAATAGGTGGATTTAGTATTCTATAGGTACAAATTGATAATTAGGTGTCCATGAAGCAAAAATGATGAAAGAGTAAGAAAAGAGTTGCAATTAGGAAAATAAAATCAAATTAGAAGAGAGGAACCCGCAACATCTTCGGTAGTGTCCACGAAGTCGAGCATAACTTTCTCATCCGGACTCCAAATCGACTGGTTCCGGCGGCATTAGAAAGCTATTTCAGCTGGCTACAATTCCTTTCTAATGTCAAAATTTCCAAATACGGACTCGAACATGGTCAAAATTGGATTCCAACAGCGATCATGAAAATACCCGCTACAGTTCGAGGACACGAATGCGCATCAAGAAACGTGCACAAAAACACTCGCTACAAAAGATACGCACATAATTAAAAGTACAAAATCATGCACAAAATTACTCACGCAAAACTGCATTCGCAAAAAGGATCATGAAAACACAAACTACAATCCTAGGACATTAATACAAATCAACGAACATGCACAAACACACTCGCTCGAATGGACATGCACAAACGTACATGTTAAAAAACATGCGCAAAAGTGCATTCGCTACAACGTTCTTAAAAACACGAAATACAACACTAGGACTTTAATACGCATAACCAAACAACAACAAAAACACAAGATACAAAAGATACAGTGGAGTGTAGAAATAACACTCAACGTTTACGTTTACGTTTATTTTTTTATTGATTTATTTATATTTCTGTTTTAATAGGTGGATTTAGTATTCTATAGGTACAAATTGATAATTAGGTGTCCATGAAGCAAAAATGATGAAAGAGTAAGAAAAGAGTTGCAATTAGGAAAATAAAATCAAATTAGAAGAGAAAATCCCGCAACATCTTCGGTAGTGTCCACGAAGTCGAGCATAACTTTCTCATCCGGACTCCAAATCGACTGGTTCCGGCGGCATTAGAAAGCTATTTCAGCTGGCTACAATTCCTGTCTAATGTCAAATTTCCAAATTCGGACTCGAACATGGTCAAAATTGGATTCCAACAGCGATCATGAAAATACCCGCTACAGTTCGAGGACACGAAAGCGCATCAAGAAACGTGCACAAAAACACTCGCTATAAAAGATACGCACATAAGTAAAAGTACAAAATCATGCACAAAATTACTCACGCAAAACTGCATTCGCAAAAAGGATCATGAAAACACAAACTACAATCCTAGGACATTAATACAAATCAACAAACATGCACAAACACACTCGCTCGAATGGACATGCACAAACGTACATGTTAAAAAACATGCGCAAAAGTGCATTCTCTACAACGTTCTTAAAAACACGAAATACAACACTAGGACTTTAATACGCATAACCAAACAACAACAAAAACACAAGATACAAAAGATACAGTGGAGTGTAGAAATAACACTCAACGTCTACGTTTACGTTTATTTTTTTATTGATTTATTTATATTTCTGTTTTAATAGGTGGATTTAGTATTCTATAGGTACAAATTGATAATTAGGTGTCCATGAAGCAAAAATGATGAAAGAGTAAGAAAAGAGTTGCAATTAGGAAAATAAAATCAAATTAGAAGAGAGGATCCCGCAACATCTTCGGTAGTGTCCACGAAGTCGAGCATAACTTTATCATCTGGACTCCAAATCGACTGGTTCCGGCGGCATTAGAAAGCTATTTCAGCTGGCTACAATTCCTTTCTAATGTCAAATTTCCAAATTCGGACTCGAACATGGTCAAAATTGGATTCCAACAGCGATCATGAAAATACCCGCTACAGTTCGAGGACACAAATGCGCATCAAGAAACGTGCACAAAAACACTCGCTACAAAAGATACGTACATAAGTAAAAGTACAAAAACATGCACAAAATTACACACGCAAAACTGCATTCGCAAAAAGGATCATGAAAACACAAACTACAATCCTAGGACATTAATACAAATCAACGAACATGCACAAACACACTCGCTCGAATGGACATGCACAAACGTACATGTTAAAAAACATGCGCAAAAGTGCATTCGTTACAACGTTCTTAAAAACAAGAAATACAACACTAGGACTTTAATACGCATAACCAAACAACAACAAAAACACAAGATACAAAAGATACAGTGGAGTGTAGAAAAACACACTCAACGTTTACGTTTACGTTTATTTTTTTTATTGATTTATTTATATTTCTGTATTAATTGGTGGATTTAGTACTCTATAGGTACAAATGGATAATTAGGTGTCCACGAAGCAAAAATGATCAAAGAGTAAGAAAAGAGTTGCAATTAGGAAAATAAAATCAAATTAGAAGAGAGGATCCTGCAACATCTTCGGTAGTGTCCACGAAGTCGAGCATAACTTTCTCATCCGGACTCCAAATCGACTTGTTCCGGTGGCATTAGAAAGCTATTTCAGCTGGCTACAATTCCTGTCTAATGTCAAATTTCCAAATTCGGACTCGAACATGGTCAAAATTGGATTCCAACAGCGATCGTGAAAATACCCGCTACAGTTCGAGGACACGAATGCGCATCAAGAAACGTGCACAAAAACACTCGCTACAAAAGATACGCACATAAGTAAAAGTACAAAATCATGCACAAAATTACACACGCAAAACTGCATTCGCAAAAAGGATCATGAAAACACAAACTACAATCCTAGGACATTAATACAAATCAACAAACGTGCACAAACACACTCGCTCGAATGGACATGCACAAACGTACATGTTAAAAAACATGCGCAAAAGTGCATTCGCTACAACGTTCTTAAAAACACGAAATACAACAATAGGACTTTAATACGCATAACCAAACAACAACAGAAACACAAGATACAAAAGATACAATGGAGAAGGGGGCCACTAATCCAGTTCTACGTTTACGTTTATTTTTTTATTGATTTATTTATATTTCTGTATTAATTGGTGGATTTAGTACTCTATAGGTACAAATTGATAATTAGGTGTCCATGAAGCAAAAATGATCAAAGAGTAAGAAAAGAGTTGCAATTAGGAAAATAAAATCAAATTAGAAGAGAGGATCCCGCAACATCTTCGGTAGTGTCCACGAAGTCGAGCATAACTTTCTCATCCGGACTCCAAATCGACTGGTTCCGGCGGCATTAGAAAGCTATTTCAGCTGGCTACAATTCCTGTCTAATGTCAAATTTCCAAATTCGGACTCGAACATGGTCAAAATTGGATTCCAACAGCGATCGTGAAAATACCCGCTACAGTTCGAGGACACGAATGCGCATCAAGAAACGTGCACAAAAACACTCGCTACAAAAGATACGCACATAAGTAAAAGTACAAAATCATGCACAAAATTACACACGCAAAACTGCATTCGCAAAAAGGATCATGAAAACACAAACTACAATCCTAGGACATTAATACAAATCAACAAACGTGCACAAACACACTCGCTCGAATGGACATGCACAAACGTACATGTTAAAAAACATGCGCAAAAGTGCATTCGCTACAACGTTCTTAAAAACACGAAATACAACACTAGGACTTTAATACGCATAACCAAACAACAACAAAAACACAAGATACAAAAGATACAGTGGAGTGTAGAAATAACACTCAACGTTTAGGTTTACGTTTATTTTTTTATTGATTTATTTATATTTCTGTATTAATTGGTGGATTTAGTACTCTATAGGTACAAATTGATAATTAGGTGTCCATGAAGCAAAAATGATCAAAGAGTAAGAAAAGAGTTGCAATTAGGAAAATAAAATCAAATTAGAAGAGAGGATCCCGCAACATCTTCGGTAGTGTCCACGAAGTCGAGCATAACTTTCTCATCCGGACTCTAGTCGCTGTGGCAGGTACAGTGGCGGGAATTTCAGCTGGCTACAATTCCTGTCTAATGTCAAATTTCCAAATTCGGACTCGAACATGGTCAAAATTGGATTCCAACAGCGATCATGAAAATACCCGCTACAAATCGAGGACACGAATGCAGCATCAAGAAACGTGCACAAAAACACTCGCTGCAAAAGATACGCACATAAGTAAAAGTACAAAATCATGCACAAAATTACTCACGCAAAATTGCATTCGCAAAAAGGATCACGAAAACACAAACTACAATCCTAGGACATTAATACAAATCAACAAACGTGCACAAACACACTCGCTCGAATGGACATGCACAAACTTACATGTTAAAAAACATGCGCAAAAGTGCATTCGCTACAACGTTCTTAAAAACAAGAAATACAACACTAGGACTTTAATACGCATAACCAAACAACAACAAAAACACAAGATACAAAAGATACAGTGGAGTGTAGAAATAACACTCAACGTTTACGTTTACGTTTATTTTTTTATTGATTTATTTATATTTCTGTATTAATTGGTGGATTTAGTACTCTATAGGTACAAATTGATAATTAGGTGTCCATGAAGCAAAAATGATCAAAGAGTAAGAAAAGAGTTGCAATTAGGAAAATAAAATCAAATTAGAAGAGAAGGATCCCACAACATCTTCGATAGTGTCCACGAAGTCGAGCATAACTTTCTCATCTGGACTCCAAATAGACTGGTTCCGGCGGCATTAGAAAACAATTTCAGCTGGCTACAATTCCTGTCTAATGTCAAATTTCCAAATTCGGACTCGAACATGGTCAAAATTGGATTCCAACAGCGATCGTGAAAATACCCGCTACAGTTCGAGGACACGAATGCGCATCAAGAAACGTGCACAAAAACACTCGCTACAAAAGATACGCACATAAGTAAAAGTACAAAATCATGCACAAAATTACACACGCAAAACAGCATTCGCAAAAAGGATCATGAAAACACAAACTACAATCCTAGGACATTAATACAAATCAACAAACGTGCACAAACACACTCGCTCGAATGGACATGCACAAACGTACATGTTAAAAAACATGCGCAAAAGTGCATTCGCTACAACGTTCTTAAAAACACGAAATACAACAATAGGATTTTTATACGCATAACCAAACAACAACAAAAACACAAGATACAAAAGATACAGTGGAGTGTAGAAATAACACTCAACGTTTACGTTTACGTTTATTTTTTTATTGATTTATTTATATTTCTGTATTAATTGGTGGATTTAGTATTCTATAGGTACAAATTGATAATTAGGTGTCCATGAAGCAAAAATGATCAAAGAGTAAGAAAAGAGTTGCAATTAGGAAAATAAAATCAAATTAGAAGAGAGGATCCCGCAACATCTTCGGTAGTGTCCACGAAGTCGAGCATAACTTTCTCATCCGGACTCCAAATCGACTGGTTCCGGCGGCATTAGAAAGCTATTTCAGCTGGCTACAATTCCTGTCTAATGTCAAATTTCCAAATTCGGACTCGAACATGGTCAAAATTGGATTCCAACAGCGATCGTGAAAATACCCGCTACAGTTCGAGGACACGAATGCGCATCAAGAAACGTGCACAAAAACACTCGCTACAAAAGATACGCACATAAGTAAAAGTACAAAATCATGCACAAAATTACTCACGCAAAACTGCATTCGCGAAAAGGATCATGAAAACACAAACTACAATCCTAGGATATTAATACAAATCAACAAACGTGCACAAACACACTCGCTCGAATGGACATGCACAAACGTACATGTTAAAAAACATGCGCAAAAGTGCATTCGCTACAACGTTCTTAAAAACACGAAATACAACACTAGGACTTTAATACGCATAACCAACCAACAACAAAAACACAAGATACAAAAGATACAGTGGAGTGTAGAAATAACACTCAACGTTTAGGTTTACGTTTATTTTTTTATTGATTTATTTATATTTCTGTATTAATTGGTTGATTTAGTATTCTATAGGTACAAATTGATAATTAGGTGTCCATGAATCAAAAATGATCAAAGAGTAAGAAAAGAGTTGCAATTAGGAAAATAAAATCAAATTAGAAGAGAGGATCCCGCAACATCTTCGGTAGTGTCCACGAAGTTGAGCATAACTTTCTCATCCGGACTCCAAATCGACTGGTTCCGGCGGCATTAGAAAACTCTTTCAGCTGGCTACAATTCCTGTCTAATGTCAAATTTTCAAATTCGGACTCCTACATGGTCAAAATTGGATTCCAACAGCGATCATGAAAATACCCGCTACAGTTCGAGGACACGAATGCGCATCAAGAAACGTGCACAAAAACACTCGCTACAAAAGATACGCACATAACTAAAAGTACAAAATCATGCACAAAATAACTCACGCAAAACTGCATTCGCAAAAAGGATCATGAAAACACAAACTACAATCCTAGGACATTAATACAAATCAACAAACATGCACAAACACACTCGCTCGAATGGACATGCACAAACATACATGTTAAAAAACATGCGCAAAAGTGCATTCGCTACAACGTTCGTAAAAACACGAAATACAACACTAGGACTTTAATACGCATAACCAAACAACAACAAAAACACAAGATACAAAAGATACAGTGGAGTGTAGAAATAACACTCAACGTTTAGGTTTACGTTTATTTTTTTATTGATTTATTTATATTTCTGTATTAATTGGTGGATTTAGTATTCTATAGGTACAAATTGATAATTAGGTGTCCATGAAGCAAAAATGATCAAAGAGTAAGAAAAGAGTTGCAATTAGGAAAATAAAATCAAATTAGAAGAGAGGATCCCGCAACATCTTCGGTAGTGTCCACGAAGTCTAGCATAACTTTCTCATCCGGACTCAAAATCGACTGGTTTCGGCGGCATTAGAAAGCTATTTCAGCTGGCTACAATTCCTGTCTAATGTCAAATTTCCAAATTCGGACTCCAACATGGTCAAAATTTGATTCCAACAGCGATCGTGAAAATACCCGCTACGGTTCGAGGACACGAATGCGCATCAAGAAACGTGCACAAAAACACTCACTACAAAAGATACGCACATTAGTAAAAGTACAAAATCATGCACAAAATTACTCACGCAAAACTGCATTCGCAAAAAGGATCATGAAAACACAAACTACAATCCTAGGACATTAATACAAATCAACAAACATGCACAAACACACTCGCTCGAATGGACATGCACAAACGTACATGTTAAAAAACATGCGCAAAAGTGCATTCACTACAACGTTCTTAAAAACACGAAATACAACACTAGGACTTTAATACGCATAACCAAACAACAACAAAAACACAAGATACATAAGATACAGTCGAGTGTAGAAATAACACTCAACGTTTAGGTTTACGTTTATTTTTTTATTGATTTATTTATATTTCTGTATTAATTGGTGGATTTAGTATTCTATAGGTACAAATTGATAATTAGGTGTCCATGAAGCAAAAATGATCAAAGAGTAAGAAAAGAGTTGCAATTAGGAAAATAAAATCAAATTACAAGAGAGGATCCCGCAACATCTTCGGTAGTGGCCACGAAGTCGAGCATAACTTTCTCATCCGGACTCCAAATTGACTGGTTTCGGCTGCATTAGAAAGCTATTTCAGCTGGCTACAATTCCTGTCTAATGTCAAATTTCCAAATTCGGACTCGAACATGGTCAAAATTGGATTCCAACAGCGATCGTGAAAATACCCGCTACAGTTCGAGGACACGAATGCGCATCAAGAAACGTGCACAAAAACACTCAGTACAAAAGATACGCACAGTAGTAAAAGTACAAAATCATGCACAAAATAACTCACGCAAAACTGCATTCGCAAAAAGGATCATGAAAACACAAACTACAATCCTAGGACATTAATACAAATCAACAAAAATGCACAAACACACTCGCTCGAATGGACATGCACAAACGTACATGTTAAAAAGCATGCGCAAAAGTGCATTCGCTACAACGTTCTTAAAAACACGAAATACAACACTAGGACTTTAATACGCATAACCAGACAACAAAAAAAACACAAGATACAAAAGATACAGTGGAGTGTAGAAATAACACTCAACGTTTACGTTTACGTTTATTTTTTTATTGATTTATTTATATTTCTGTTTTAATTGGTGGATTTAGTATTCTATAGGTACAAATTGATAATTAGGTATCCATGAAGCAAAAATGATCAAAGAGTAAGAAAATAGTTGCAATTAGGAAAATAAAATCAAATTAGAAGAGAGGATCCCGCAACATCTTCGGTAGTGTCCACGAAGTCGAGCATAACTTTCTCATCCGGACTCCAAATCGACTGGTTCCAGCGGCATAAGAAAGCTATTTCAGCTGGCTACAATTCCTGTCTAATGTCAAATTTCCAAATTCGGACTCCAACATGGTCAAAATTTGATTCCAACAGCGATCGTGAAAATACCCGCTACGGTTCGAGGACACGAATGCGCATCAAAAAACGAGCACAAAAACACTCACTACAAAAGATACGCACATTAGTAAAAGTACAAAATCATGCACAAAATTACTCACGCAAAACTGCATTCGCAAAAAGGATCATGATAACACAAACTACAATCCTAGGACATTAATACAAATCAACAAACATGCACGAACACACTCGCTCGAATGGACATGCACAAACGTACATGTTAAAAAGCATGCGCAAAAGTGCATTCGCTACAACGTTCTTAAAAACACGAAATACAACACTAGGACTTTAATACGCATAACCAAACAACAACAAAAACACAAGATACAAAAGATACAGTGGAATGTAGAAATAACACTCAACGTTTACGTTTACGTTTATTTTTTTATTGATTTATTTATATTTCTGTTTTAATTGGTGGATTTAGTATTCTATAGGTACAAATTGATAATTAGGTATCCATGAAGCAAAAATGATCAAAGAGTAAGAAAAGAGTTGCAATTAGGAAAATAAAATCAAATTAGAAGAGAGGATCCCGCAACATCTTCGGTAGTGTCCACGAAGTCGAGCATTACTTTCTCATCCGGACTCCAAATCGACTGGTTCCGGCGGCATTAGAAAGCTATTTCAGCTGGCTACAATTCCTGTCTAATGTCAAATTTCCAAATTCGGACTCCAACATGGTCAAAATTGGATTCCAACAGCGATCATGAAAATACCCGCTACAGTTCGAGGACACGAATGCGCATCAAGAAACGTGCACAAAAACACTCGCTACAAAAGATACGCACATAAGTAAAAGTACAAAATCATGCACAAAATTACTCACGCAAAACTGCATTCGCAAAAAGGATCATGAAAACACAAACTACAATCCTAGGACATTAATACAAATCAACAAACATGCACAAACACACTCGCTCGAATGGACATGCACAAACGTACATGTTAAAAAACATGCGCAAAAGTGCATTCGCTTCAACGTTCTTAAAAACACGAAAAACAACACTAGGACTTTAATACGCATAACCAAACAACAACAAAAACACAAGATACAAAAGATACAGTGGAGTGTAGAAATAACACTCAACGTTTACGTTTACGTTTATTTTTTTATTGATTTATTTATATTTCTGTTTTAATAGGTGGATATAGTATTCTATAGGTACAAATTGATAATTAGGTGTCCATGAAGCAAAAATGATGAAAGAGTAAGAAAAGAGATGCAATTAGGAAAATAAAATCAAATTAGAAGAGAGGATCCCGCAACATCTTCGGTAGTGTCCACAAAGTCGAGCATAACTTTCTCATCCGGACTCCAAATCGACTGGTTCCGGCGGCATTAGAAAGCTATTTCAGCTGGCTACAATTCCTGTCTAATGTAAAATTCCAAATTCGGACTCGAACATGGTCAAAATTGGATTCCAACAGCGATCATTAAAATACCCGCTACAGTTCGAGGACACGAATGCGCATCAAGAAACGTGCACAAAAACACTCGCTACAAAAGATACGCACATAAGTAACAGTACAAAATCATGCACAAAATTACTCACGCAAAACTGCATTCGCAAAATGGATCATGAAAACACAAACTACAATCGTAGGACATTCACTACCAAAAAAAAGGGCTTTTGTGACGGACGATTCAGTCACGAAATTGATGAAAATCTGTCACAAAAGCCCTTTTGTCACAAATATATGACCGAATTGTTTTGTCAGAAAAACCCTCGTCACAAAATAAATTTGTGACTGATTTTTCTTGTCCGTCACAATGTTTATGACAGATATGTCCGTCGCAATTGAAAAAATTCCGTCACAAATATGTAATCTACGGTCTCCAAGTATTGTGACGGATTTCGTCACAAACCTTTTTATTGGTCATTAATGTGTCACAAATCACTGAGAATTTCCATCACTCATCCGTGATAGACGCCGTCATAAACCACGTCCGTCACAAATAATCCATCCGGAAAATCGGTCACAAATAATTCATTCAGAACCTCCGTCACAAAATTCCATCACAAATATCCCGTCACAAATCCGTTACAAATATTTAATTATCTTTCAGTCACAATTCCATCGTCGATGCAGGAGGTTTCGCTATTCAAAGCTGTTTTAGTTTTTTTTTTTATTTTTTTTATACCTGTTATCTGAATATTTCAAAATTTCATTCGACTTCAAAATTAATGATAATAAACACAAAATCTACTACAAAACTAACAAAAAACAGAAGATCCAAATAAATTCTCACTGAAAATGCTTAGAACACCAAATTCATATACGATTCCACAATAGTCAAAACATATAATACATAGACCGAAAGAAAAAATGAATAAGTTTTGCATTAAAATTGAAAAAAGCCACCAAATTTTTCAATTCGATACAAGTTAAAAAAGCTATTTCTTCTGTAACTACGTTCGAGATCAATATCATTCACATTTACGTGCTTTGATGCAGAAAGCTGGTTTCGATCAGACCGCTGTTGCATTGAGGCCTCAAATTTGAACTCGAACAAAATTTACGCGAGACCCTGCGAGCAAAGAAATTTATTTAACAATCAGTAAATTCCAATGTGCAATGTGCATGTTTCATGAATATGGAAAAATAATTCATAATTATTCCTTTATACTTACTGATGTGTAATCTATCATAAAAAAATACTCCTGTCTTCCCTGATTATGCATGGGTCATGTAGAGTTTGTGATGAGTTCTTGGTGCTATTGGCATTTGGCAAACAAGAAATGCATCTTGCATCAATGTTTTTCCGTTCAGCTGTGTATATACTACCATATAGCATAAACTTATCTCCACAGGAAACATAAGATAGACCACATAGAAGTGGGTAAATGCTATTTATGATTAACCCCCAAAATAGTAAGCACTAGGTAAGGAACGGGCAAAATTCAAAAATCCGACCACTAAGATCTTCCAGAAGAAGAAAATTCTAGCTCTTCTCTAACAAAAAAATCCGAAAAAAGACAAACTTTGATGCAAAATCATATTTGTCTTAACACTAGAAGCAAACCTGCAATCTTAATAATTGATTCTCAGTCTACCGCCATCGATGGTTTTTTGAATTTGATGTTTGAAACAGAGTTGGAGTATAGAAAAAAAATCGTTAAGTCCAGAAACCCTAACCTTTTCACCGGACGTTTTGTGGATGTATTCTGGTGCTTGTTGCACAGTGTCCACGGCATTAATTCATGGTAGTGGGGGCGTGGGAGTCAAATGTAAAAAACCCGGTTTGACCGGCTGAAACGGTGAACCCGGAAACTTGTCAATGAGCCCGTTTTCCATACAAAACGTTGAGTCGGAGGCATTTGGTGGCGGGATTTGGCCGGAGTTCGTAGGGGGTGGCCGGATCTGAATGGAGTAGGCCGTGGGTTGCCGGAATTTGACGGATCTGGCCGTCGATTGCCGGAATTCGACGGGTTTGGTCGTGGGTTGCCGAACATATGTGTGGCTGGATATGAAAGAAGAAAAAAGGTGGAAAAGAAGAAAAAAAATAATAGGAAAGGAAGAGATAGAGGGAAGAAGAAAAAAAATAAGAACAAACAATTAAGAGAAGGGAACACAGATGATGATGGGTAGGAGGCGGCGGCCGACGAGAGAAGAAAATTAAGAGATGGAAGAGAGAGAAGAAAAAAAGGGCATAAAAAATATTAGAAAAATAAGTGTGGTGAATAATAAAGGGAAGAATCTATACAAAAATATAATAAAGGGGAAGAAAGTGTGAAAGATTAAAAAAATGTATATAAATTATAATTTAAAATATTAAAATTTATAAAATTATTAAAAATTTTAAAAAAATAAAAAAATCGATTGAACCCGTCAAACTGTAACCCGAAAGCTGATCCGGTTTTGTGTCCGGTCCGATACTGATATCATTGATTATTACATAATATACTACAAATCAAAGTATAATTAATTTAATTTAATTGTACGCTTCATTTTTTAATTAATCAATTTCTTTTTTCAAAATAGTAAAAAAATGACATATAAATGAAATAATGCATTTTTAATTATTTATTTTTAGGGTAAATTACAAACTCCTAAGCTTAGGCTAAATAGCGAAAAACAGCTCACATAACAGTAATAACTAATAATAAGTATGATCCACATTATCAAGTAAATATTTTACTACATCAATACAATATGTTACATATATAAGTTAATTGATCGATGAAGTTACTTGTTAACAAAAATGGATCAAAATAATAAACAAAATTAAACAATTCTCTGAACTGTTGTTTTCGTAGATTATTTTAAGTTTCGTATCCCCTAGCCAATAAATAATTAAAAAAATATCTTAATAATTAAAGATTAAAGTATTGTCCAAGTGCGTTAATGAATTAAAGAGAAATCTAATTTATTTAATATAATATATAAACTTATGGCATGAATTTTGAACAATATCTCAAATATATTTGTAATATTAGCATTAGAATAGTTCATATTTGTTATATTATTATTTTTTTTAATATATTATATATTAGTTTTAGTCACCATGAAATTGTTTTACAAAGATCAAAATAAGTATAAATGATTAATAAATCAAAATCAAAATGTGATTATTTTTAAGCAACACACATATGTGTCGAATATGTAACTAGGATATCAAAAGTGACGAATTAATGATGAAACTTAAAATGTGACAGATCCATTACCGAATTACATGTGACGGATTTGTGATTGAATAAAGACAGTGACAAATAAATGACATAATTTAAAATATGACAGATTTTTTACGGAGTTATCTATGACAGATGTGTGACGACAATGAAATAACGACAGATCAATGACAAACCTTGAATGTGACGGATTTACGACTGAAATGTATGTGACAGATATGTGATGGAAACGGGATTGTGACGAATTAGTGACCAATATTAGTCAAACTCATACTTCTTTAAAAATATTATGACCGATTTGTGACCACCCTATTTTCCGTCATAAAATATGTCACCGATTTGTGACAAAACTAATTTCTGTCAAACAATATATGACTGAAATGTGACAAAAGTTTGGTTGTCACGAAATTCGTCGCAAAATTAGTCACGTAGTCGTCGCAATCAATTTGCAGAGTTTTTGTAATGGAAGAAGTCACAAATTTGTCACTAATTCGATCACTAGTTGTGACAGATTTAGTGTGTCACAAATTTTCCGTTACAAAAGCCATGTTTTTTGGTAGTGATTAACACAAATCAACAAACATGCACAAACACACTCGCTCGAATGGACATGCACAAACGTACATGTTAAAAAACATGCGCAAAAGTGCATTCGCTACAACGTTCTTAAAAACACGAAATACAACACTAGGACTTTAATACGCATAACCAAACAACAACAAAAACACAAGATACAAAAGATACAGTGGAGTGTAGAAATAACACTCAACGTTTAGGTTTACGTTTATTTTTTTATTGATTTATTTATATTTCTGTATTAATTGGTGGATTTAGTATTCTATAGGTACAAATTGATAATTAGGTGTCCATGAAGCAAAAATGATCAAAGAGTAAGAAAAGAGTTGCAATTAGGAAAATAAAATCAAATTAGAAGAGAGGATCCCGCAACATCTTCGGTAGTGGCCACGAAGTCGAGCATAACTTTCTCATCCGGACTCAAAATCGACTGGTTTCGGCGGCATTAGAAAGCTATTTCAGCTGGCTACAATTCCTGTCTAATGTCAAATTTCCAAATTCGGACTCGAACATGGTCAAAATTGGATTCCAACAGCGATCGTGAAAATACCCGCTACAGTTCGAGGACACGAATGCGGATCAAGAAATGTGAACAAAAACACTCACTACAAAAGATACACACATTAGTAAAAGTACAAAATCATGCACAAAATTACTCACGCAAAACATCATTCGCAAAAAGGATCATGATAACACAAACTACAATCCTAGGACATTAATACAAATCAACAAACATGCACAAACACACTCGCTCGAATGGACATGCACAAACGTACATGTTAAAAAACATGCGCAAAAGTGCATTCGCTACAACGTTCTTAAAAACACGAAATACAACACTAGGACTTTAATACGCATAACCAAACAACAACAAAAACACAAGATACAAAAGATACAGTGGAGTGTAGAAATAACACTCAACGTTTAGGTTTACGTTTATTTTTTTATTGATTTATTTATATTTCTGTATTAATTGGTGGATTTAGTATTCTATAGGTACAAATTGATAATCAGGTTTCCATGAAGCAAAAATGATCAAAGAGTAAGAAAAGAGTTGCAATTAGGAAAATAAAATCAAATTAGAAGAGAGGATCCCGCAACATCTTCGGTAGTGTCCACGAAGTCGAGCATAACTTTCTCATCCGGACTCCAAATCGACTGGTTCCGGCGGCATTAGAAAGCTCTTTCAGCTGGCTACAATTCCTGTCTAATGTCAAATTTCCCAATTCGGACTCGAACATGGTCAAAATTGGATTCCAACAGCGATCATGAAAATACCCGCTACAGTTCGAGCACACGAATGCGCATCAAGAAACGTGCACAAAAACACTCGTTACAAAAGATACGCACATAAGTAAAAGTACAAAATCATGCACAAAATTACTCACGCAAAACTGCATTCGCAAAAAGGATCATGAAAACACAAACTACAATCCTAGGACATTAATACAAATCAACAAACATGCACAAACACACTCGCTCGAATAGTCATGCACAAACGTACATGTTAAAAAACATTGGCAAAAGTGCATACGCTACAATGATCTTAAAAACACGAAAAACGGCACCAGGAGTTTAATATGCATAAGCAAACATCATCAAAAGCACAAGATACAAAAGACACCGTGGAGTGTAGAAATAACACTCAACGTTTACGTTTACGTGGATTTTTTTATGGATTAATTTATATTTCTGTTTTAATTGGTGGATTTAGTATTCTATAGGTACAAATTGATAATTAGGCGTCCATGAAGCAAAAATGATCAAAGAGTAAG
>NW_012194093.1:62605-74681 GCF_000504015.1 Erythranthe guttata
AAAACACACGATTCAAAAGATTCAGCGGAGTGTTGAAATTACCCTCAACGTTTACGTTTACGTTTATTTTTTTACTTCCTTATTTATATTTCTGTATTAATTGGTAGATTTAGTACTCTATAGGTACAAATTGATAATTAGGTGTCCCAAGAGCAAAAATGATCAAAGAGTAAGAAAAGAGTTGCAATTAGGAAAATAAAATCAAAATAGAAGAGAGGATCCCGCAACATCTTCGGTAGTGTCCACGAAGTCTAGCATAACTTTCTCATCCGGACTCAAAATCGACTGGTTTCGGCGGCATTAGAAAGCTATTTCAGCTGGCTACAATTCCTGTCTAATGTCAAATTTCCAAATTCGGACTCCAACATGGTCAAAATTTGATTCCAACAGCGATCGTGAAAATACCCGCTACGGTTCGAGGACACGAATGCGCATCAAGAAACGTGCACAAAAACACTCACTACAAAAGATACGCACATTAGTATAAGTACAAAATCATGCACAAAATTACTCACGCAAAACTGCATTCGCAAAAAGGATCATGATAACACAAACTACAATCCTAGGACATTAATACAAATCAACAAACATGCACAAACACACTCGCTCGAATGGACATGCACAAACGTACATTTTAAAAAGCATGCGCAACAGTGCATTCGCTACAACGTTCTTAAAAACACGAAATACAACACTAGGACTTTAATACGCATAACCAAACAACAACAAAAACACAAGATACAAAAGATACAGTGGAGTGTAGAAATAACACTCAACGTTTACGTTTACGTTTATTTTTTTATTGATTTATTTATATTTCTGTTTTAATTGGTTGATTTAGTATTCTATAGGTACAAATTGATAATTAGGTGTCCATGAAGAAAAAATGATCAAAGAGTAAGAAAAGAGTTGCAATTAGGAAAATAAAATCAAATTAGAAGAGAGGATCCCGGAACATCTTCGGTAGTGGCCACGAAGTCGAGCATAACTTTCTCATCCGGACTCCAAATCGACTGGTTTTGGCGGCATAAGAAAGCTATTTCAGCTGGCTACAATTCCTGTCTAATGTCAAATTTCCAAATTCGGACTCTACCATGGTCAAAATTGGATTCCAACAGCGATCATGAAAATACCCGCTACAGTTCGAGGACACGAATGCGCATCAAGAAACGTGCACAAAAACACTCGCTACAAAAGATACGCACATAAGTAAAAGTACAAAATCATGCACAAAATTACTCACGCAAAACTGCATTCGCAAAAAGGATCATGAAAACACAAACTACAATCCTAGGACATTAATACAAATCAACAAACATGCACAAACACACTCGCTCGAATGGACATGCACAAACGTACATGTTAAAAAACATGCGCAAAAGTGCATTCGCTACAACGTTCTTAAAAACACGAAATACAACACTAGGACTTTAATACGCATAACCAAACAACAACAAAAACACAAGATACAAAAGATACAGTGGAGTGTAGAAATAACACTCAACGTTTAGGTTTACGTTTATTTTTTTATTGATTTATTTATATTTCTGTATTAATTGGTGGATTTAGTATTCTATAGGTACAAATTGATAATTAGGTGTCCATGAAGCAAAAATGATCAAAGAGTAAGAAAAGAGTTGCAATTAGGAAAATAAAATCAAATTAGAAGAGAGGATCCCGCAACATCTTCGGTAGTGTCCACGAAGTCGAGCATAACTTTCTCATCCGGACTCCAAATCGACTGGTTCCGGCGGCATTAGAAAGCTCTTTCAGCTGGCTACAATTCCTGTCTAATGTCAAATTTCCCAATTCGGACTCGAACATGGTCAAAATTGGATTCCAACAGCGATCATGAAAATACCCGCTACAGTTCGAGGACACGAATGCGCATCAAGAAACGTGCACAAAAACACTCGCTACAAAAGATACGCACATAAGTAAAAGTACAAAATCATGCACAAAATTACTCACGCAAAACTGCATTCGCAAAAAGGATCATGAAAACACAAACTACAATCCTAGGACATTAATACAAATCAACAAACATGCACAAACACACTCGCTCGAATAGACATGCACAAACGTACATGTTAAAAAACATGCGCAAAAGTGCATTCGCTACAACGTTCTTAAAAACACGAAATACAACACTAGGACTTTAATACGCATAACCAAACAACAACAAAAACACAAGATACAAAAGATACAGTGGAGTGTAGAAATAACACTCAACGTTTAGGTTTACGTTTATTTTTTTATTGATTTATTTATATTTCTGTATTAATTGGTGGATTTAGTATTCTATAGGTACAAATTGATAATTAGGTGTCCATGAAGAAAAAATGATCAAAGAGTAAGAAAAGAGTTGCAATTAGGAAAATAAAATCAAATTAGAAGAGAGGATCCCGCAACATCTTCGGTAGTGTCCACGAAGTCTATCATAACTTTCTCATCCGGACTCCAAATCGACTGGTTTCGGCGGCATTAGAAAGCTATTTCAGCTGGCTACAATTCCTGTCTAATGTCAAATTTCCAAATTCGGACTCCAACATGGTCAAAATTTGATTCCAACAGCGATCATGAAAATACCCGCTACAGTTCGAGGACACGAATGCGCATCAAGAAACGTGCACAAAAACACTCGCTACAAAAGATACGCACATAAGTAAAAGTACAAAATCATGCACAAAATTACTCACGCAAAACTGCATTCGCAAAAAGGATCATGAAAACACAAACTACAATCCTAGGACATTAATACAAATCAACAAACATGCACAAACACACTCGCTCGAATGGACATGCACAAACGTACATGTTAAAAAACATGCGCAAAAGTGCATTCGCTACAACGTTCTTAAAAACACGAAATACAACACTAGGACTTTAATACGCATAACCAAACAACAACAAAAACACAAGATACAAAAGATACAATGGAGTGTAGAAATAACACTCAACGTTTACGTGTACGTTTATTTTTTTATTGATTTATTTGTATTTCTGTTTTAATTGGTGGATTTAGTATTCTATAGGTACAAATTGATAATTAGGTGTCCATGAAGCAAAAATGATGAAAGAGTAAGAAAAGAGTTGCAATTAGGAAAATAAAATCAAATTAGAAGAGAGGATCCCGCAACATCTTCGGTAGTGTCCACGAAGTCGAGCATAACTTTCTCATCCGGACTCCAAATCGACTGGTTCCGGCGGCATTAGAAAGCTATTTCAGCTGGCTACAATTCCTGTCTAATGTCAAATTTCCAAATTCGGACTCGAACATGGTCAAAATTGGATTCCAACAGCGATCATGAAAATACCCGCTACAGTTCGAGGACACGAATGCGCATCAAGAAACGTGCACAAAAACACTCGCTACAAAAGATACGCACATAAGTAAAAGTACAAAATCATGCACAAAATTACTCACGCAAAACTGCATTCGCAAAAAGGATCATGAAAACACAAACTACAATCCTAGGACATTAATACAAATCAACAAACATGCACAAACACACTCGCTCGAATGGACATGCACAAACGTACATGTTAAAAAACATGCGCAAAAGTGCATTCGCTACAACGTTCTTAAAAACAAGAAATACAACACTAGGACTTTAATACACATAACCAAACAACAACAAAAACACAAGATACAAAAGATACCATGGAGTGTAGAAATAACACTCAACGTTTACGTTTACGTTTATTTTTTTATTGATTTATTTATATTTCTGTTTTAATTGGTGGATTTAGTATTCTATAGGTACAAATTGATAATTAGGTGTCCATGAAGCAAAAATGATGAAAGAGTAAGAAAAGAGTTGCAATTAGGAAAATAAAATCAAATTAGAAGAGAGGATCCCGCAACATCTTCGGTAGTGTCCACGAAGTCGAGCATAACTTTCTCATCCGGACTCCAAATCGACTGGTTCCGGCGGCATTAGAAAGCTATTTCAGCTGGCTACAATTCCTGTCTAATGTCAAATTTCCAAATTCGGACTCGAACATGGTCAAAATTGGATTCCAACAGCGATCATGAAAATACCCGCTACAGTTCGAGGACACGAATGCGCATCAAGAAACGTGCACAAAAACACTCGCTACAAAAGATACGCACATAAGTAAAAGTACAAAATCATGCACAAAATTACTCACGCAAAACTGCATTCGCAAAAAGGATCATGAAAACACAAACTACAATCCTAGGACATTAATACAAATCAACAAACATGCACAAACACACTCGCTCGAATGGACATGCACAAACGTACATGTTAAAAAACATGCGCAAAAGTGCATTCGCTACAACGTTCTTAAAAACACGAAATACAACACTAGGACTTTAATACGCATAACCAAACAACAACAAAAACACAAGATACAAAAGATACAATGGAGTGTAGAAATAACACTCAACGTTTACGTTTACGTTTATTTTTTTATTGATTTATTTATATTTCTGTTTTAATTGGTGGATTTAGTATTCTATAGGTAAAATTGATAATTAGGTGTCCATGAAGCAAAAATGATGAAAGAGTAAGAAAAGAGTTGCAATTAGGAAAATAAAATCAAATTAGAAGAGAGGATCCCGCAACATCTTCGGTAGTGTCCACGAAGTCGAGCATAACTTTCTCATCCGGACTCCAAATCGACTGGTTCCGGCGGCATTAGAAAGCTATTTCAGCTGGCTACAATTCCTGTCTAATGTCAAATTTCCAAATTCGGACTCGAACATGGTCAAAATTGGATTCCAACAGCGATCATGAAAATACCCGCTACAGTTCGAGGACACGAATGCGCATCAAGAAACGTGCACAAAAACACTCGCTACAAAAGATACGCACATAAGTAAAAGTACAAAATCATGCACAAAATTACTCACGCAAAACTGCATTCGCAAAAAGGATCATGAAAACACAAACTACAATCCTAGGACATTAATACAAATCAACAAACATGCACAAACACACTCGCTCGAATGGACATGCACAAACGTACATGTTAAAAAACATGCGCAAAAGTGCATTCGCTACAACGTTCTTAAAAACACGAAATACAACACTAGGACTTTAATACGCATAACCAAACAACAACAAAAACACAAGATACTAAAGATACAATGGAGTGTAGAAATAACACTCAACGTTTACGTTTACGTTTATTTTTTTATTGATTTATTTATATTTCTGTTTTAATTGGTGGATTTAGTATTCTATAGGTACAAATTGATAATTAGGTGTCCATGAAGCAAAAATGATGAAAGAGTAAGAAAAGAGTTGCAATTAGGAAAATAAAATCAAATTAGAAGAGAGGATCCCGCAACATCTTCGGTAGTGTCCACGAAGTCGAGCATAACTTTCTCATCCGGACTCCAAATCGACTGGTTCCGGCGGCATTAGAAAGCTATTTCAGCTGGCTACAATTCCTGTCTAATGTCAAATTTCCAAATTCAGACTCGAACATGGTCAAAATTGGATTCCAACAGCGATCATGAAAATACCCGCTACAGTTCGAGGACACGAATGCGCATCAAGAAACGTGCACAAAAACACTCGCTACAAAAGATACGCACATAAGTAAAAGTACAAAATCATGCACAAAATTACTCACGCAAAACTGCATTCGCAAAAAGGATCATGAAAACACAAACTACAATCCTAGGACATTAATACAAATCAACAAACATGCACAAACACACTCGCTCGAATGGACATGCACAAACGTACATGTTAAAAAACATGCGCAAAAGTGCATTCGCTACAACGTTCTTAAAAACACGAAATACAACACTAGGACTTTAATACGCATAACCAAACAACAACAAAAACACAAGATACAAAAGATACAATGGAGTGTAGAAATAACACTCAACGTTTACGTTTACGTTTATTTTTTTATTGATTTATTTATATTTCTGTTTTAATTGGTGGATTTAGTATTCTATAGGTACAAATTGATAATTAGGTGTCCATGAAGCAAAAATGATGAAAGAGTAAGAAAAGAGTTGCAATTAGGAAAATAAAATCAAATTAGAAGAGAGGATCCCGCAACATCTTCGGTAGTGTCCACGAAGTCGAGCATAACTTTCTCATCCGGACTCCAAATCGACTGGTTCCGGCGGCATTAGAAAGCTATTTCAGCTGGCTACAATTCCTGGTCAAATTTCCAAATTCGGACTCGAACATGGTCAAAATTGGATTCCAACAGCGATCATGAAAATACCCGCTACAGTTCGAGGACACGAATGCGCATCAAGAAACGTGCACAAAAACACTCGCTACAAAAGATACGCACATAAGTAAAAGTACAAAATCATGCACAAAATTACTCACGCAAAACTGCATTCGCGAAAAGGATCATGAAAACACAAACTACAATCCTAGGACATTAATACAAATCAACAGACATGCACAAACACACTCGCTCGAATGGACATGCACAAACGTACATGTTAAAAAACATGCGCAAAAGTGCATTCGCTACAACGTTCTTAAAAACACGAAATACAACACTAGGACTTTAATACGCATAACCAAACAACAACAAAAACACAAGATACAAAAGATACAATGGAGTGTAGAAATAACACTCAACGTTTACGTTTACGTTTATTTTTTTATTGATTTATTTATATTTCTGTTTTAATTGGTGGATTTAGTATTCTATAGGTACAAATTGATAATTAGGTGTCCATGAAGCAAAAATGATGAAAGAGTAAGAAAAGAGTTGCAATTAGGAAAATAAAATCAAATTAGAAGAGAGGATCCCGCAACATCTTCGGTAGTGTCCACGAAGTCGAGCATAACTTTCTCATCCGGACTCCAAATCAACTGGTTCCGGCGGCATTAGAAAGCTATTTCAGCTGGCTACAATTCCTGTCTAATGTCAAATTTCCAAATTCGGACTCGAACATGGTCAAAATTGGATTCCAACAGCGATCATGAAAATACCCGCTACAGTTCGAGGACACGAATGCGCATCAAGAAACGTGCACAAAAACACTCGCTACAAAAGATACGCACATAAGTAAAAGTACAAAATCATGCACAAAATTACTCACGCAAAACTGCATTCGCAAAAAGGATCATGAAAACACAAACTACAATCCTAGGACATTAATACAAATCAACAAACATGCACAAACACACTCGCTCGAATGGACATGCACAAACGTACATGTTAAAAAACATGCGCAAAAGTGCATTCGCTACAACGTTCTTAAAAACACGAAATACAACACTAGGACTTTAATACGCATAACCAAACAACAACAAAAACACAAGATACAAAAGATACAATGGAGTGTAGAAATAACACTCAACGTTTACGTTTACGTTTATTTTTTTATTGATTTATTTATATTTCTGTTTTAATTGGTGGATTTAGTATTCTATAGGTACAAATTGATAATTAGGTGTCCATGAAGCAAAAATGATGAAAGAGTAAGAAAATAGTTGCAATTAGGAAAATAAAATCAAATTAGAAGAGAGGATCCCGCAACATCTTCGGTAGTGTCCACGAAGTCGAGCATAACTTTCTCATCCGGACTCCAAATCGACTGGTTCCGGCGGCATTAGAAAGCTATTTCAGCTGGCTACAATTCCTGTCTAATGTCAAATTTCCAAATTCGGACTCGAACATGGTCAAAATTGGATTCCAACAGCGATCATGAAAATACCCGCTACAGTTCGAGGACACGAATGCGCATCAAGAAACGTGCACAAAAACACTCGCTACAAAAGATACGCACATAAGTAAAAGTACAAAATCATGCACAAAATTACTCACGCAAAACTGCATTCGCAAAAAGGATCATGAAAACACAAACTACAATCCTAGGACATTAATACAAATCAACAAACATGCACAAACACACTCGCTCGAATGGACATGCACAAACGTACATGTTAAAAAACATGCGCAAAAGTGCATTCGCTACAACGTTCTTAAAAACACGAAATACAACACTAGGACTTTAATACGCATAACCAAACAACAACAAAAACACAAGATACAAAAGATACAATGGAGTGTAGAAATAACACTCAACGTTTACGTGTACGTTTATTTTTTTATTGATTTATTTACATTTCTGTTTTAATTGGTGGATTTAGTATTCTATAGGTACAAATTGATAATTAGGTGTCCATGAAGCAAAAATGATGAAAGAGTAAGAAAAGAGTTGCAATTAGGAAAATAAAATCAAATTAGAAGAGAGGATCCCGCAACATCTTCGGTAGTGTCCACGAAGTCGAGCATAACTTTCTCATCCGGACTCCAAATCGACTGGTTCCGGCGGCATTAGAAAGCTATTTCAGCTGGCTACAATTCCTGTCTAATGTCAAATTTCCAAATTCGGACTCGAACATGGTCAAAATTGGATTCCAACAGCGATCATGAAAATACCCGCTACAGTTCGAGGACACGAATGCGCATCAAGAAACGTGCACAAAAACACTCGCTACAAAAGATAAGCACATAAGTAAAAGTACAAAATCATGCACAAAATTACTCACGCAAAACTGCATTCGCAAAAAGGATCATGAAAACACAAACTACAATCCTAGGACATTAATACAAATCAACAAACATGCACAAACACACTCGCTCGAATGGACATGCACAAACGTACATGTTAAAAAACATGCGCAAAAGTGCATTCGCTACAACGTTCTTAAAAACACGAAATACAACACTAGGACTTTAATACGCATAACCAAACAACAACAAAAACACAAGATACAAAAGATACAATGGAGTGTAGAAATAACACTCAACGTTTACGTTTACGTTTATTTTTTTATTGATTTATTTATATTTCTGTTTTAATTGGTGGATTTAGTATTCTATAGGTACAAATTGATAATTAGGTGTCCATGAAGCAAAAATGATGAAAGAGTAAGAAAAGAGTTGCAATTAGGAAAATAAAATCAAATTAGAAGAGAGGATCCCGCAACATCTTCGGTAGTGTCCACGAAGTCGAGCATAACTTTCTCATGCGGACTCCAAATCGACTGGTTCCGGCGGCATTAGAAAGCTATTTCAGCTGGCTACAATTCCTGTCTAATGTCAAATTTCCAAATTCGGACTCGAACATGGTCAAAATTGGATTCCAACAGCGATCATGAAAATACCCGCTACAGTTCGAGGACACGAATGCGCATCAAGAAACGTGCACAAAAACACTCGCTACAAAAGATACGCACATAAGTAAAAGTACAAAATCATGCACAAAATTACTCACGCAAAACTGCATTCGCAAAAAGGATCATGAAAACACAAACTACAATCCTAGGACATTAATACAAATCAACAAACATGCACAAACACACTCGCTCGAATGGACATGCACAAACGTACATGTTAAAAAACATGCGCAAAAGTGCATTCGCTACAACGTTCTTAAAAACACGAAATACAACACTAGGACTTTAATACGCATAACCAAACAACAACAAAAACACAAGATACAAAAGATACAGTGGAGTGTAGAAATAACACTCAACGTTTAGGTTTACGTTTATTTTTTTATTGATTTATTTATATTTCTGTATTAATTGGTGGATTTAGTACTCTATAGGTACAAATTGATAATTAGGTGTCCATGAAGCAAAAATGATCAAAGAGTAAGAAAAGAGTTGCAATTAGGAAAATAAAATCAAATTAGAAGAGAGGATCCCGCAACATCTTCGGTAGTGTCCACGAAGTCGAGCATAACTTTCTCATCCGGACTCTAGTCGCTGTGGCGTCGGCAGTAGAAAGCTATTTCAGCTGGCTACAATTCCTGTCTAATGTCAAATTTCCAAATTCGGACTCCAACATGGTCAAAATTTGATTCCAACAGCGATCGTGAAAATACCCGCTACGGTTCGAGGACACGAATGCGCATCAAGAAACGTGCACAAAAACACTCACTACAAAAGATACGCACATTAGTAAAAGTACAAAATCATGCACAAAATTACTCACGCAAAACTGCATTCGCAAAAAGGATCATGATAACACAAACTACAATCCTAGGACATTAATACAAATCAACAAACATGCACAAACACACTCGCTCGAATGGACATGCACAAACGTACATGTTAAAAAACATGCGCAAAAGTGCATTCGCTACAACGTTCTTAAAAACACGAAATACAACACTAGGACTTTAATACGCATAACCAAACAACAACAAAAACACAAGATACAAAAGATACAGTGGAGTGTAGAAATAACACTCAACGTTTACGTTTACGTTTATTTTTTTATTGATTTATTTATATTTCTGTATTAATTGGTGGATTTAGTATTCTATAGGTACAAATTGATAATTAGGTGTCCATGAAGCAAAAATGATCAAAGAGTAAGAAAAGAGTTGCAATTAGGAAAATAAAATCAAATTAGAAGAGAGGATCCCGCAACATCTTCGGTAGTGTCCACGAAGTCGAGCATAACTTTCTCATCCGGACTCCAAATCGACTGGTTCCGGCGGCATTAGAAAGCTATTTCAGCTGGCTACAATTCCTGTCTAATGTCAAATTTCCAAATTCGGACTCGAACATGGTCAAAATTGGATTCCAACAGCGATCGTGAAAATACCCGCTACAGTTCGAGGACACGAATGCGGATCAAGAAATGTGCACAAAAACACTCGCTACAAAAGATACGCACATAACTAAAAGAACAAAATCATGCACAAAATAACTCACGCAAAACTGCATTCGCAAAAAGGATCATGAAAACACAAACTACAATCCTAGGACATTAATACAAATCAACAAACATGCACAAACACACTCGCTCGAATGGACATGCACAAACGTACATGTTAAAAAACATGCGCAAAAGTGCATTCGCTACAACGTTCGTAAAAACACGAAATACAACACTAGGACTTTAATACGCATAACCAAACAACAACAAAAACACAAGATACAAAAGATACAGTGGAGTGTAGAAATAACACTCAACGTTTAGGTTTACGTTTATTTTTTTATTGATTTATTTATATTTCTGTATTAATTGGTGGATTTAGTATTCTATAGGTACAAATTGATAATTAGGTGTCCATGAAGCAAAAATGATCAAAGAGTAAGAAAAGAGTTGCAATTAGGAAAATAAAATCAAATTAGAAGAGAGGATCCCGCAACATCTTCGGTAGTGTCCACGAAGTCTAGCATAACTTTCTCATCCGGACTCCAAATCGACTGGTTTCGGCGGCATTAGAAAGCTATTTCAGCTGGCTACAATTCCTGTCTAATGTCAAATTTCCAAATTCGGACTCCAACATGGTCAAAATTTGATTCCAACAGCGATCGTGAAAATACCCGCTACGGTTCGAGGACACGAATGCGCATCAAGAAACGTGCACAAAAACACTCACTACAAAAGATACGCACATTAGTAAAAGTACAAAATCATGCACAAAATTACTCACGCAAAACTGCATTCGCAAAAAGGATCATGATAACACAAACTACAATCCTAGGACATTAATACAAATCAACAAACATGCACAAACACACTCGCTCGAATGGACATGCACAAACGTACATGTTAAAAAGCATGCGCAAAAGTGCATTCGCTACAACGTTCTTAAAAACACGAAATACAACACTAGGACTTTAATACGCATAACCAAACAACAACAAAAACACAAGATACAAAAGATACAGTGGAGTGTAGAAATAACACTCAACGTTTACGTTTACGTTTATTTTTTTATTGATTTATTTATATTTCTGTTTTAATTGGTTGATTTAGTATTCTATAGGTACAAATTGATAATTAGGTGTCCATGAAGAAAAAATGATCAAAGAGTAAGAAAAGAGTTGCAATTAGGAAAATAAAATCAAATTAGAAGAGAGGATCCCGCAACATCTTCGGTAGTGGCCACGAAGTCGAGCATAACTTTCTCATCCGCACTCCAAATCGACTGGTTCAGGCGGCATTAGAAAGCTATTTCAGCTGGCTTCAATTCCTGTCTAATGTCAAATTTCCAAATTCGGACTCGAAAGGTAACGAAAATGTGAGCTTGGAGTATATCGCTGCCCTCCGTCGGGGGGTCTCCGGAGGTTCTTTTTTTTCT
>NW_012194093.1:102711-117144 GCF_000504015.1 Erythranthe guttata
AATTACACACGCAAAACTGCATTCGCAAAAAGGATCATGAAAACACAAACTACAATCCTAGGCCATTAATACAAATCAACAAACGTGCACAAACACACTCGCTCGAATGGACATGCACAAACGTACATGTTAAAAAACATGCGCAAAAGTGCATTCGCTACAACGTTCTTAAAAACACGAAATACAACACTAGGACTTTAATACGCATAACCAAACAACAACAAAAACACAAGATCCAAAAGATACAATGGAGTGTAGAAATAACACTCAACGTTTACGTGTACGTTTATTTTTTTATTGATTTATTTATATTTCTGTTTTAATTGGTGGATTTAGTATTCTATAGGTACAAATTGATAATTAGGTGTCCATGAAGCAAAAATGATGAAAGAGTAAGAAAAGAGTTGCAATTAGGAAAATAAAATCAAATTAGAAGAGAGGATCCCGCAACATCTTCGGTAGTGTCCACGAAGTCGAGCATAACTTTCTCATCCGGACTCCAAATCGACTGGTTCCGGCGGCATTAGAAAGCTATTTCAGCTGGCTACAATTCCTGTCTAATGTCAAATTTCCAAATTCGGACTCGAACATGGTCAAAATTGGATTCCAACAGCGATCATGAAAATACCCGCTACAGTTCGAGGACACGAATGCGCATCAAGAAACGTGCACAAAAACACTCGCTACAAAAGATACGCACATAAGTAAAAGTACAAAATCATGCACAAAATTACTCACGCAAAACTGCATTCGCAAAAAGGATCATGAAAACACAAACTACAATCCTAGGACATTAATATAAATCAACAAACATGCACAAACACACTCGCTCGAATGGACATGCACAAACGTACATGTTAAAAAACATGCGCAAAAGTGCATTCGCTACAACGTTCTTAAAAACACGAAATACAACACTAGGACTTTAATACGCATAACCAAACTACAACAAATACACAAGATACAAAAGATACAGTGGAGTGTAGAAATAACACTCAACGTTTACGTTTACGTTTATTTTTTTATTGATTTATTTATATTTCTGTTTTAATTGGTGGATTTAGTATTCTATAGGTACAAATTGATAATTAGGTGTCCATGAAGCAAAAATGATGAAAGAGTAAGAAAAGAGTTGCAATTAGGAAAATAAAATCAAATTAGAAGAGAGGATCCCGCAACATCTTCGGTAGCGTCCACGATGTTTGTTTACATGTACAGTTCCGGACTCCAAATCGACTGGTTCCGGCGGCATTAGAAAGCTATTTCAGCTGGCTACAATTCCTGTCTAACCATTAGTCCTTATGACCTAGACATCACCGTGACTTCACTAGAGGACCAGCTGTATCGTGACCTGTCCCTGAGTTCCACCGAGGACCATCCCAAGGGCCAGTGTTCGTGCAGTCCGAAATCTAGTGGGAGGTCTGTGCATTGTAATCGGGGATTCGATCGCTAGAAAAGTCTTGGATGTCCTGTGTGTTCTGAAAGTTTGTAATCATTCTAAGTCTCTGGCCAGAGCTGACTAAGTGATGATTAGAGAATTCGATTCTCTAAGTCATGCACGAAAGGATTACAACACTTAGAACGATCGCACCGTCATCGAACATATAAAGAGGTCTCGATGAACCAATGCCTCTAGTTCGATCGGGACATATGAATCGAAGGGACCGTACTGTACGTTAACTATATCTGAAGGTTCTTGCAGGCACTTCATTTGTATCTAGGGAATCATGACGCGTAGTTGCTAGACGCCAATCTTGATTCTTTGGGTGATTAAGGTGAAACGAGCTTCATCTTAATCGTAACTCGAAGGGGACGAGTTTTGACCACAAAGAGTTGTGGGCCCACGGCTAGCTTACACCTGAACCATCGAGGGTCACACTGCTCGTGCACATGAGATCTTTGAATAAACGGTCAGAGATAAAATAGTTTATCTTTGCATAATTGGAAGTCAATATGATTGAGTCCAACATTCGTAATTTGGAATTATGAATGAGAATAAGAAAAGGAAAAGAATAAGCGAACGTGTTAGTGAACTTTCTAAATCGGAAAGTTTCCAAATTTAGAAAGTCCACTGAACTAGGGTTTCCACTTTTGGAAAGTTGGAAAATAAGAGATGGCACTCGTAATGACGAGAAAATTATAATGACTCGGAAAATGTAATCGTTACAATTTTTCGATCATTGAATTGAGAGATACGAGCGATTAAAGAAACTAACGAGCTTAAGCTGTTGGGCCCAGTCCAACTTAAGCCCGCTAGGGTTTCATGCAAGGGACTATAAATACATGATTTATAACCCTAGCAAAAACATACAAAAACCCTAACCCTAAGCGGCCACCCTCTCTCTCTCGCTCTCTCTTCCGCGCGGCCATCACCGCACCGCCGTCGCCGCTCCGTCGCCGGAAACGGCCGTTCCTCGGCCGGCTTTTGTTCGGTATTCTTTCTCCTTTATTTTCTTTCCGTTTTATTCTAACTACTTCGTGTCTAGTGCCACGATTTAGTAGATCGAAGTATACGAGGTGAAATCCGAGAGGAGGAAGACTGTAGATCGAAGAATCGAGGAGCAACGCACGAGCCGAAGCCGCACGCTGCTGCCCACGCACTGCTGCTGCCCCGATTCTACGGATTGGTTTCCGTAGTAATCACGACGTATCGTTCGCTCCTACCTCACGCGTCAAGAGGTAAATACACGAAACCCTAGTTTCGTTTTTAGGGTTTAATTTAAACTATGATTTCATGCTTGTGTTTGTATGATTTTATGTGATTATGTGTAATCGATTAAATCGTTGCAAGCATGTTATTTGGTTTAAACGCGAGCATGTTAATTGATTTAAATTCGATAGAAATTATTAGCATGTAAATTGTTTTTAATTTCGCTGGAAGCGCAAAGGTACGCAATTAATTGATTTAATTTGTCGGGCATGTTCTATGTGCATTTTAAACTCGTTTAATCCGCATAAATTTTTGTTTTCCGCTGCGTATGCGTGCCCGAAACCCAACAGTGGTATCAGAGCTCGTTGCGCAATTAATTGCGTTCGTTTTAATATGCATGTTCGATTTATTAAAGTAGCGATTGTCGTATTATGTAATTGGGAGTTTTCGTAAGTTTAAAATATTTTTGAAATATTGTTTAGAATTTTTCCAGCTTTAAAATTGTTTAAAATTGGAAAATCGGATCTGAAATTGTTTTAAAAATGTCGGATTTTTAATTGTTCGGATCGAACCGGTCGAACCGACCGGTTCGATGGTTATGTGCGTTTTGGTTGACCGAATCCAAGTGGATTCGGGTCGGTCAGACCGGTTCTCGGTCCGACTGACCCGGCCCACTGATTTGGGTCAGCTGGACCGGACAGAACCGGCCCGATTCGGTCCGAACCGGTCAGACCGGTTGGGCCGAACCGGTCCACTGAAAAAAAAAAAAAAAAAAAAAAAAATTTCAGATTTCTAAAATTAAACTTAAAACAAATTGATTTTAATTTTTGGAAAATTATTTTCAATTAATCCCAATTAGATAATTGGATCGACAATCATCTATTTTAGTAAATAGGTGTTAGATTAATTAATTAATTTAAATTGTTAAATTGATTTCAATTAATAGAACACACGTATAATATTGATTATACTTCAACTTAATTAATAGTACCTCAACATTATTTGATTGATTTATGTTAGTTGAGGTTCTATAATTATTTTGAAAAACTCGATAATTAATTAATGTAATTAATTATGAAATTAGGTCGTATGTTCCTCTTAGGACAATATGCGTTTTCCATATACCTTTAGAGAACATAGATGTAGGAATCACATAGAACAATCCAAAACCTTCTGATGAGATAAAACATTTTAATTAAAACCCCTCATTCTTTTAATTAAGAATCATTTCAAGCTATAAAGAAAAACCCAATCTGTTGAGTTATTTCTTTCCTTCTGCCAACGGTTGGATTATGTGTAGCCCTTTACTATAGTGCAGTAAGCCGTGTTAGCGGGGAGTGCTATGGTAGAGTAAGCTGTAATTCAATTGACATAGTGATGGAGGTAGCCATAGAAAAGGGTTATGTTGAATTAACGTGGTCGGCTAGATTAACTAGGGACTGCATTAGTTTGGCATAATCGAGTTCTATGAGCATCTTTGATTGGTAGGTTAGACTTGACACACGACGATTTTGATATTCGCGAGATTAACTTAGGTCATTATCAAGTGTGAGGAAAATTAATTTAGGGTCATATTGTGGATATGATTGATTGTGATCTACCTTTGGGCAAATATAATCGGGCTACATTAACTACGGGTTATATTTGTCCATTGGACCTAAAGCCCACTAAGAAAAATCAGTTTTCTCGTTTGTCTACTAGAGGGAAGTGGAACTCGATAAAATTAGTGGGAGAACAATTAAATAACACAAGTCCAAACATTTAATTGTAACAATCATTTAACGCGAATCTCTAATAATCCTCTTCTCTATATGTCTCAGATAATTATGTCTAAGAATCCCATAATGTCAATCCTCGACAATAAACTCAATGGCCCTAATTACCTAGATTGGTTGCGTAGTCTTAAGCTTGTGCTAACTGTTGAGGGGCGTCTCTATGTTTTGAACGAGAGACTTCCCGCCACTATACCAGCCACAGCGACTGATGCTGAAAAGGAAACTTATGAAGTTTGGAAGAAAGATGACACTCATGCTAGGTGCTATATGATAGCCGCCATGGAGCCCGCGCTTGCGAGGAAATATGAGTCTCACTTGCATGCTTTCGATATAAAGGCTCATCTCGATAGCATGTATAGTGAGAATATTAGGGCATCGAGGTACGCTGCTACAAAGGAGTTGATCACGGCGAGATTGCGCGAAGGGACTTCGGTCCACGAGCAATGTCTCAAAATGATCACTCTCCTTGAAAAGCTAGTGAATCTTGATGTCACCCTCCCAGCCGAGCTCTCGTTGGATTTGATCCTGTTGTCTCTTCCTAGTTCCTATGAATCGTTCATAGTGAACTTCAACATGAACAAACTAGATCCTCCCTTGGATTAGTTAATGAACATGTTGGTCAGTTTCGAGTCCACCATTAAGAAAGAGAAGTCTGTTCTCATTGCTGTTACTTCTAGAAAGAAGAGTTCTTCCTAAAAGAAGAAAAATGAAAGAGTTCCCTTTCCAAACAGCAAGTTCGAAGTGGGTGAATGTAGTGGGGGCCCCTAAGGCGAAATTCAGCAAAACGTAAGGAGATAGGTCAAAACCCCGCACAACTTTGGCACGCTAGATTAGGTCATGTCTCTTTAAGAAGGATGAACGATTTTGTTAGTGAAGGACTGTTCTCTTTGGAGGACGTGAAATCACTACAAATTTGTGAATCTTGCCTTAAAGGGAAAATGACCAAGTCACCCTACAAAGGGAAAATGGAACGAGCCGAGGGTCTTTTGGATTTGATCCATACAGACGTATGTGGTCCACTAAGTGTTAGTGCGAAGGGTGGATATAACTACTTCGCTACCTTTACCGACGATTATTCTAGGTATGGGTATGTGTACTTGATGAAGTACAAGTCTGAAACATTTGAAAGGTTCAAAGATTTTAGACACGAAGTGGAAAAGTTACTCGGACGAAGTATTAAGAAGCTGCGATCCGATCGTGGTGTAGAATACTTGAGCATCGAGTTCATTGACTATCTAAAAGAAAGTGGGATACAATCCCAATGGACTCCACCGGGAACTCCTCAACTTAATGGAGTCTCCGAATGTCGGAATCGAACTTTATTAGATATGGTTCGATCAATGATGGGGTTCACAAACTTACCGGCATACTTGTGGGGTCATGCACTTCGTACTGCCGCGTATTTGCTGAATAGAGTTAACACCAAAGCAGTTAAATCCACACCTTATGAACTTTGGCATTCCCGGAAACCCAATTACAAACATATTAGGATATGGGGTTGTCCCGCTTATGTGAAGCGATTAGTGGGAGATAAGTTGGATAGTAAATCCGACTTGTGCTATTTTGTGGGGTATCCCGAAGACTCGATGGGATACGAGTTCTACTATGTCAAAGAAGCAAAGACGTTTGTTTCGAGAAATGCCACCTTTTTTTTGGAAAGGGAGTTTCTATCCGATAGAAAGGGCAGCATGATAGAACTTGAAGTAGTTCAAGAACCACAAAATGAAGTTCAAACGCAAGAACAAGCAATCGAACCAATACAACAAACCACTAATATACCTCCTGAACCTACGATACGTAGATCCGAAAGAGTTCGGAAAATGCCGGATAGGTTATTCCTCCTCGAAAATGATGAAGATCATGTTGATCTTGGATAAGATCCAAGAACATACAATGAGGCCGTATCGGATGCGGACGTGGGACATTGGCTAACTGCCATGAAATCCGAAATGGACTTCATGTACTCCAACAAGGTATGGACCTTGGTAGATCCACCCAAAGGAATTATTCCTATAGGCTGCAAGTGGATCTATAAGAAGAAAATTGGAGTTGATGGAAAGGTATCGACCTATAAAGCTAGATTGGTAGCAAAAAGGATACACTCAAAGGCAAGGTGTTGACTATGAGGAAACCTTTTCGCCGGTCGCGATGCTGAAGTCCATTAGGATTTTGCTGGCCATAGCTGCGTGGTATGACTACGAGATATGGCAAATGGATGTGAAGACCGCCTTCCTTAATGGAGATATTGAGGAAGAAATTTACATGGCGCAGCCGGAAGGCTTCATATCTTCTGGAAGTGAGCAAAAGGTTTGCAAGCTCCAGCTATCCATTTATGGATTCAAGCAAGCATCCCGTAGTTGGAACATTAGGTTCGACTCAACTATCAAAGAGTTTGATTTTGAGAAGAATCCGGAGGAACCTTGTGTATACAAGAAGGTTAGTGGGAGGGCAGTAATATTTTTAGTGCTTTACGTTGATGACATTCTACTCATTGGGAATGACGTAGGAATGCTGCAACAAACGAAAGCATGGTTGTCCACACGTTTCTCAATGAAGGATTTGGGAGAAGCATCTTATGTATTAGGAATACGCATCTATAGAGATAGAGCAAGAAAGATGCTTGGCTTATCCCAAAGCCTGTACATAGACACCGTTATGAAACGGTTTAGCATGGAAGAATCCAAGAAGGGATTCTTGCCAATGTCCCATGGGGTTCGTCTCTCGAAATCTATGTGTCCCCAAACACCTAGTGAAATCGAGGAGATGAAAAGGACGCCCTATGCTTCTGCCATAGGAAGCATAATGTATGGCATGCTATGTACGAGACCCGATATTGCGTATGCTGTGAGTGTCACAAGCAGATATCAGTCTAACCCCGGCCCGGCTCACTGGAAAGCCGTGAAAGATATCCTCAAGTACTTGCGAAGGACTAAGGATATATTTTTGGTCTATGGGGGTGCCGAGTTGAAATTAGAGGGTTTCACTGACTCTAGTTTTCAATCGGACGTGGACGACTCAAAGTCGAATTCTGGATTTATATTCACGCTTAATGGTGGTGCCGTGTGTTGGAAGAGTTCCAAGCAAAGCACGACGGCCCATTCCACTACCGAAGCGGAATACATTGCAGCGTCCGAAGCTGCAAAGGAAGGGACTTGGATAAGGAAGTTCATCCAAGAGTTGGGTGTCATTCCTAATGCTAGTGATCCAGTACCGTTGTACTGTGATAACACCGGAGCCTTGGCGCAAGCCAAGGAGCCGAGATCTCATCAGAAGTTGAAGCATATTCTGAGAAAGTATCATGTGATCCAAGAGATCATTGATAGAGGTGAAGTTAAAGTAGAACGAGTCACCTCGGAAGAGAACGTTGCAGACCCCTTTACGAAGCCTTTACCGAGATCGGTCCATGAGAAACATCGAGAGTCGATGGGATTGCGATTCATGGGTAATTGGCTTTAGGTCAAGTGGGAGATTGTTAGAGTAGGTGACTAACAAGCCAACTTTTGGCTGTGGTCTTTCGTATTTATTATGGTAATAAACGAACCTTTATTCGTATTAATGATAAAACACCTTGGCATTCTATATCTTTGTCCCTTTGTCACAAGCATAGATATAGTCCTTACAGTTATTACAAGTACTAGTAATTGATCGTTAGGATCGTGAGATATTTACTTAAGTATTATAACTGTTAAACGTGTTCCTAGTCGAAGGGTTACGCCACCAATGAGGATATCGGCCTTTCCCATTAGAAGACTAGCACTTAGTGCATGTGTACTGCATCTCATCAGTAAACGGTATTGTGATATCAGCATGCATAAGTGGGTGCTCGTAAGTTGACGAGTTCACTGAACTCCCTCACCCTAGAAATCTCTAAGTGGTTCCCAATAATCGAGTAGAGATATCTATGGTATAGTTGTACACCATTAGTCCTTATGACCTAGACATCACCGTGACTTCACTAGAGGACCAGCTGTATCGTGACCTGTCCCTGAGTTCCACCGAGGACCATCCCAAGGGCCAGTGTTCGTGCAGTCCGAAATCTAGTGGGAGGTTTGTGCATTGTAGTCGGGGATTCGATCGCTAGAAAAGTCTTGGATGTCCTGTGTGTTCTGAAAGTTTGTAATCATTCTAAGTCTCTGGCCAGAGCTGACTAAGTGATGATTAGAGAATTCGATTCTCTAAGTCATGCACGAAAGGATTACAACACTTAGAACGATCGCACCGTCATCGAACATATAAAGAGGTCTCGATGAACCAATGCCTCTAGTTCGATCGGGACATATGAATCGAAGGGACCGTACTGTACGTTAACTATATCTGAAGGTTCTTGCAGGCACTTCATTTGTATCTAGGGAATCATGACGCGTAGTTGCTAGACGCCAATCTTGATTCGTTGGGTGATTAAGGTGAAACGAGCTTCATCTTAATCGTAACTCGAAGGGGACGAGTTTTGACCACAAAGAGTTGTGGGCCCACGGCTAGCTTACACCTGAACCATCGAGGGTCACACTGCTCGTGCACATGAGATCTTTGAATAAACGGTCAGAGATAAAATAGTTTATCTTTGCATAATTGGAAGTCAATATGATTGAGTCCAACATTCGTAATTTGGAATTATGAATGAGAATAAGAAAAGGAAAAGAATAAGCGAACGTGTTAGTGAACTTTCTAAATCGGGAAGTTTCCAAATTTAGAAAGTCCACTGAACTAGGGTTTCCACTTTTGGAAAGTTGGAAAATAAGAGATGGCACTCGTAATGACGAGAAAATTATAATGACTCGGAAAATGTAATCGTTACAATTTTTCGATCATTGAATTGAGAGATACGAGCGATTAAAGAAACTAACGAGCTTAAGCTGTTGGGCCCAGTCCAACTTAAGCCCGCTAGGGTTTCATGCAAGGGACTATAAATACATGATTTATAACCCTAGCACAAAAATACCAAACCCTAACCCTAAGCGGCCACCCTCTCTCTCTCTCGCTCTCTCTTCCGCGCGGCCATCACCGCACCGCCGTCGCCGCTCCGTCGCCGGAAACGGCCGTTCCTCGGCCGGCTTTTGTTCGGTATTCTTTCTCCTTTATTTTCTTTCCGTTTTATTCTAACTACTTCGTGTCTAGTGCCACGATTTAGTAGATCGAAGTATACGAGGTGAAATCCGAGAGGAGGAAGACTGTAGATCGAAGAATCGAGGAGCAACGCACGAGCCGAAGCCGCACGCTGCTGCCCACGCACTGCTGCTGCCCCGATTCTACGGATTGGTTTCCGTAGTAATCACGACGTATCGTTCGCTCCTACCTCACGCGTCAAGAGGTAAATACACGAAACCCTAGTTTCGTTTTTAGGGTTTAATTTAAACTATGATTTCATGCTTGTGTTTGTATGATTTTATGTGATTATGTGTAATCGATTAAATCGTTGCAAGCATGTTATTTGGTTTAAACGCGAGCATGTTAATTGATTTAAATTCGATAGAAATTATTAGCATGTAAATTGTTTTTAATTTCGCTGGAAGCGCAAAGGTACGCAATTAATTGATTTAATTTGTCGGGCATGTTCTATGTGCGTTTTAAACTCGTTTAATCCGCATAAATTTTTGTTTTCAGCTGCGTATGCGTGCCCGAAACCCAACACAAACAACAACAAAAACACAAGATACAAAAGATACAATGGAGTGTAGAAATAACACTCAACATTTACGTTTACGTTTATTTTTTTATTGATTTATTTATATTTGTGTTTTAATTGGTGGATTTAGTATTCTATAGGTACAAATTGATAATTAGGTGTCCATGAAGCAAAAATGATGAAAGAGTAAGAAAAGAGTTGCAATTAGGAAAATAAAATCAAATTAGAAGAGAGGATCCCGCAACATCTTCGGTAGTGTCCACGAAGTCGAGCATAACTTTCTCATCCGGACTCCAAATCGACTGATTCCGGCGGCATTAGAAAGCTATTTCAGCTGGCTACAATTCCTGTCTAATGTCAAATTTCCAAATTCGGACTCGAACATGGTCAAAATTAGATTCCAACAGCGATCATGAAAATACCCGCTACAGTTCGAGGACACGAAAGCGCATCAAGAAACGTGCACAAAAACACTCGCTATAAAAGATACGCACATAAGTAAAAGAACAAAATCATGCACAAAATTACTCACGCAAAACTGCATTCGCAAAAAGGATCATGAAAACACAAACTACAATCCTAGGACATTAATACAAATCAACAAACATGCACAAACACACTCGCTCGAATGGACATGCACAAACGTTCATGTTAAAAAACATGCGCAAAAGTGCATTCGCTACAACGTTCTTAAAAACACGAAATACAACACTAGGACTTTAATACGCATAACCAAACAACAACAAAAACACAAGATACAAAAGATACAATGGAGTGTAGAAATAACACTCAACATTTACGTTTACGTTCATTTTTTTATTGATTTATTTAAATTTCTGTTTTAATTGGTGGATTTAGTATTCTATAGGTACAAATTGATAATTAGGTGTCCATGAAGCAAAAATGATGAAAGAGTAAGAAAATAGTTGCAATTAGGAAAATAAAATCAAATTAGAAGAGAGGATCCCGCAACATCTTCGGTAGTGCCCACGAAGTCGAGCATAACTTTCTCATCCGGACTCCAAATCGACTGGTTCCGGCGGCATTAGAAAGCTATTTCAGCTGGGTACAATTCCTGTCTAATGTCAAATTTCCAAATTCGGACTCGAACATGGTCAAAATTGGATTCCAACAGCGATCATGAAAATACCCGCTACAGTTCGAGGACACGAATGCGCATCAAGAAACGTGGACAAAAACACTCGCTACAAAAGATACGCACATAAGTAAAAGTACAAAATCATGCACAAAAATAGTCACGCAAAACTGCATTCGCAAAAAGGATCATGAAAACACAAACTACAATCCTAGGACATTAATACAAATCAACAAACATGCACAAACACACTCGCTCGAATGGACATGCACAAACGTACATGTTAAAAAACATGCGCAAAAGTGCATTCGCTACAACGTTCTTAAAAACACGAAATACAACACTAGGACTTTAATACGCATAACCAAACAACAACAAAAACACAACATACAAAAGATACAGTGGAGTGTAGAAATAACACTCAACGTTTACGTTTACGTTTATTTTTTTATTGATTTATTTATATTTCTGTTTTAATTGGTGGATTTAGTATTCTATAGGTAAAAATTGATAATTAGGTGTCCATGAAGCAAAAATGATGAAAGAGTAAGAAAAGAGTTGCAATTAGGAAAATAAAATCAAATTAGAAGAGAGGATCCCGCAACATCTTCGGTAGTGTCCACGAAGTGGAGCATAACTTTCTCATCCGGACTCCAAATCGACTGATTCCGGCGGCATTAGAAAGCTATTTCAGCTGGCTACAATTCCTGTCTAATGTCAAATTTCCAAATTCGGACTCGAACATGGTCAAAATTGGATTCCAACAGAGATCATGAAAATACCCGCTACAGTTCGAGGACACGAATGTGCATCAAGAAACGTGCACAAAAACACTCGCTACAAAAGATACGCACATAAGTAAAAGTACAAAATTATGCACAAAATTACTCACGCAAAACTGCATTCGCAAAAAGGATCATGAAAACACAAACTACAATCCTAGGACATTAATACAAATCAACAAACATGCACAAACACACTCGCTCGAATGGACATGCACAAACGTACATGTTAAAAAACATGCGCAAAAGTGCATTCGCTACAATGTTCTTAAAAACACGACATACAACACTAGGACTTTAATATGCATATTCAAACAACAGCAAAAACACAAGATACTAAAGATACAGTGGAGTGTAGAAATAACACTCAACGTTTATGTTTACGTGGATTTTTTTATGGATTAATTTATATTTTTTTTAATTGGTGGATTTAGTATTCTATAGGTACACATTGATAATTAGGTGTCCATGAAGCAAAAATGATCAAAGAATAAGAAAAGAGTTGCAATTAGGAAATTAAAATCAAATTAGAAGAGAGGATCCCTCAACATCTTCGGTAGTGTCCACGAAGTCGAGCATAACTTTCTCATCCGGACTCCAAATCAACTGGTTCCGGCGGCATTAGAAAGATAATTCAGCTGGCTACAATTACTAACTAATTTCAAAATTCCAAATTTGGACTCGAACATGGTCAAAATTGGATTCCAACAGCGATCATGAAAATACCTGCTACAGTTCGAGGACACGAATGCGCATCAAGAAACGTGCACAAAAACACTCGCTACAAAAGATATGCACATAAGTAAGATTACCAAATCATGCACTAAATTACTCACGCAAAATTGCATTCGCAAAAAGGATCATGAAAACACAAACTACAATCCTAGGACATTAATACAAATCAACAAACATGCACAAACACACTCGCTCGAATGGACATGCACAAACGTACATGTTAAAAAACATGCGCAAAAGTGCATTCGCTACAACGTTCTTAAAAACACGAAATACAACACTAGGACTTTAATACGCATAACCAAACAACAACAAAAACACAAGATACAAAAGATACAGTGGAGTGTAGAAATAACACTCAACGTTTACGTTTACGTTTATTTTTTTATTGATTTATTTATATTTCTGTTTTAATTGGTGGATTTAATATTCTATAGGTACAAATTGATAATTAGGTGTCCATGAAGCAAAAATGATCAAAGAGTAAGAAAAGAGTTGCAATTAGGAAAATAAAATCAAATTAGAAGAGAGGATCCCGCAACATCTTCGGTAGTGTCCACGAAGTCGAGCATAACTTTCTCATCCGGACTCCAAATCGACTGGTTCCGGCGGCATTAGAAAGCTATTTCAGCTGGCTACAATTCCTGTCTAATGTCAAATTTCCAAATTCGGACTCGAACATGGTCAAAATTGGATTCCAACAGCGATCATGAAGATACCCGCTACAGTTCGAGGACACGAATGCGCATCAAGAAACGTGCACAAAAACACTCGCTACAAAAGATACGCACATAAGTAAAAGTACAAAATCATGCACAAAATTAGTCACGCAAAACTGCATTCGCAAAAAGGATCATGAAAACACAAACTACAATCCTAGGACATTAATACAAATCAACAAACATGCACAAACACACTCGCTCGAATGGACATGCACAAACGTACATGTTAAAAAACATGCGCAAAAGTGCATTCGCTACAACGTTCTTAAAAACAGGAAATACAACACTAGGACTTTAATACGCATAACCAAACAACAACAAAAACACAACATACAAAAGATACAGTGGAGTGTAGAAATAACACTCAACGTTTACGTTTACGTTTATTTTTTTATTGATTTATTTATATTTATGTTTTAATTGGTGGATTTAGTATTCTATAGGTACAAATTAATAATTAGGTGTCCATGAAGCAAAAATGATGAAAGAGTAAGAAAAGAGTTGCAATTAGGAAAATAAAATCAAATTAGAAGAGAGGATCCCGCAACATCTTCGGTAGTGTCCACGAAGTGGAGCATAACTTTCTCATCCGGACTCCAAATCGACTGATTCCGGCGGCATTAGAAAGCTATTTCAGCTGGCTACAATTCCTGTCTAATGTCAAATTTCCAAATTCGGACTCGAACATGGTCAAAATTGGATTCCAACAGCGATCATGAAAATACCCGCTACAGTTCGAGGACACGAATGCGCATCAAGAAACGTGCACGAATACACTCGCTACAAAGGATACGCACATAAGTAAAAGTACAAAATCATGCACAAAACTACTCACGCAAAACAGCATTCGCAAAAAGGATCATGAAAACACAAACTACAATCCTAGGACTTTAATACAAATCAACAAACATGCACAAACACTCTCGCTCAAATGGACAAGCACAAACGTGTAGAAAAACATGCGCAAAAGTGCATTCGCAACAACGTTCTTAAAAACACGGAGTACAACACTAGGACTTTAATGCGCATAACCAAACAACAGCAAAAACA
>NW_012194099.1:0-34593 GCF_000504015.1 Erythranthe guttata
GAAGTTCACTGCTAAAACAAAGTTGTCTAAAAAAAGATTTTTCTGACTTGTGACCTATACGGGGAGAAACGAGAATGTCATCAACTAACCCAAACGCGCGCCCGAGAAGGACCGGTAGCAAAAAAAGAAACTGTGGTTTCAAATTGTCGGAGAGCTACGGTCGGACGATAGATGGGGTGTCAGGGTAGTATACGGGAAGCATAATCATTTTCCAATATATGGGAGGTCAGAGTAGTCTACCAAAGGCGTTGCGGAGTCGACGTGAAGCGTGGGATATTCTAAATAGTGTTTGATTTAGTTTTGTTTTTTTTATTGGAATGAATGTATTACTATTGACATTGTATGTTATTATTATTATGTTATGATGTTATAATGAATGTTAGTATGTTATTATTATTATTATATTATGTTCTAATAATAATAATAATAATAATAATAATAATAATAATAATAAAAACGGAAATCAGGTTATGAACAACATATTTTATTAAACATAAATTTTGCCTAAAAAACGAAAATCAGGTCCTGAACACCTAAGTATCCCTCGTCCTACGCCTGCGGTGAGAATGTCGCTCCTGAGAGGGTCCTGCATCCCGATCATCAGCATCAGCACGGTCCAACTGTAAATTTACTAACTTATTTTAATTCAGAAAAAAAAAAATTTATTTTAAAACAGAAAAAAAAAAAAAAAAAAAAAATTTAATCGAACGCCCGGTTTGGTTATTTCCCGGCCGAACCGACGCCTGGACCGGGCGCCGGTTCGCCCGGGAAAAGCCCAAACCGGGCGTCCAAATGCTCTTTACACGCCCAAGTCGGGCGCCGGTCGCCTGAACGGACGCCCACTTTGGGCGTCTGTTCAGGCGGCGGGCGCCCGACTTGGGCGTTTGTCCATTTTTTTCGAATTTTAGAGAGATAAACATTTTTTGTTTTGAACGGTAAATAGCAATATTTAAACCGTAAAGAGCATTTTCTTTAAAATAACACTTCACATGTACCAGTGGGCCCGTATTCAAGGTCGACAAAAAGAGTTCCGGTGTACAGTGCTCCTGGCCAGCCCATAGCAACGAAGAAGAAAGAAGATGGAGAAGAAGAAAGTTGATCAAGTACAATTGTGTTTTGTTTCTTTGTCGAGCAAATTAATCCTTGTTTAAAAGGAGGTAAAGTGATTGATATGCATATATATGTTGAATTTGGGCCTGTAATTTGAAGTTACGGGCTCGTAATTTCTGGCCTGCAATCTTGTGGCCCCTTGAGAAATTTGGGTCTGCAGTTCGAAGTTATGGGCTCAACATGAGTTGAATTTGGACCTTTAATTTGAAGTAATTGGTCCAATATGAGGTCAATTTGGGCCTTTATTTTGAAGTTATGGTCCCAATATAAGTTGAACTTGGGCCTGTGATTTGAAGTTATGGACGCATAAGGGTGAGTTTGTGGCCTGCAATCTTGTGGCCACGAATTTGGGCCTCCAAATATTATGTAATTTTTTAACTGATGAAAATTTTGTAAATGAAATTAATTCGTATATTTATTAATAATTATTTAGCTAAAACAAGAAATATAAAAATTGCGAGGCCCAAGAAATGGAAAAGACTTTATATAATTTGAAGGTGGCTTTACCGGTGTTATTAATAAAAGTTATCCTTGAGGTACAGATAGTATAATTAGAAATCTTTGTTACTCTTTGGTTTTTCCAAATGTTTGGCCATAGAAATTCTTTCATTTCCAAGCACTTTAATAAGTTGTCACGAGATATCAGCTCTTGTCACCGCTCTGGTTTTAGCTTCCAAATATCATTCGTGAACTACAGCTAAAAAAATACCTTTTCTTTAAATTTCTTCTCACGGGTTGTTTCTTTAAATTTGTTCACGTAAAAGTAGCAAGCAACTTACTATAAAACCCCCACACGTACCAAGACTAGTAATCACCAGAACTATACTAGAGTTTGCAAAAACCAATTTTCCTTATTTATTTACAATGTCAAATTCCAGTAGATTCGTGATGTGGGTTGTTTTCGCTTTCAGTTTGTGGTGTTTAACAGCATGTAAGGTGTACTCGCAGCCGAATAACCAAGTTCAACAAGTGCCTGGCCTTTTCATATTTGGAGATTCTTTAGTTGACAATGGCAATAATAATGGAATACTAAGTCTTGCCAGGGCCAATTACATGCCTTACGGTATTGATTTCCCACAAGGCGCCACTGGCCGTTTCACCAATGGACGTACTTTCGTCGATATTTTAGGTACCAACTTTACCCATTTTTCTCTGGAATAAATATACTATAATATATTATTCTTTGATACAGATCCTACTTGTTATTTACATTGTGCATTTTACTGAGTTATTACACTGTGATGCAAACATTCTTTAACTTGTGATGGTGTTACTGATTTCAGCTCAGTTATTAGGCTTTCCGAACTACATTCCGCCCTATGCTAGGACAGGTGGCCGAGCATTATTTCAGGGAGCAAATTATGCATCAGGAGCCTCTGGAATCAGAGATGAAACAGGAAACAACTTGGTTTGTATATATAGATACTAATATCAATGCATTCCTCTCAGAATCTACAAGACAACACGGGGAGTTTGACTGACTTTACTTGGCTTCACTTTCGCTACAGGGGGATCACATGTCAATGAACCAGCAGGTTGATCACTTTGCCACCACGGTGCAGCAGTTGAGGAGGTACTTTAGAGGAGATAACATTAATGCACTTGCCGCCTATCTCAGCAAATGCATTTTCTACTGCGGATTGGGAAGCAACGACTATCTCAACAATTATTTCATGACCGATTACTACCCAACTAGTTCTCAATACACCCCAAAGGCTTATGCTGCTTCTCTCATCCAGGATTATTCTAAGCAATTAGCAGTAAGTACGCCATATAACTACCTACTTTGAATTTCAAGTTCAAACTCAGCTTGATTATAATGTTTATATATATCCAGGGATTATACAAGTTGGGAGCAAGAAAAGTGGTTGTGGCTGGGGTTGGACAAATAGGTTGTATACCGTACCAGCTGGCGCGATATAACGGTAACAGCAGCAACAGGTGCAATGAGGAGATCAACAGTGCTATTGTCCTATTCAACACAGGTCTCAAAAGATTGGTGGATCAATTTAACAAACGGGGTCAGCTTCCAGGGGCAAAGTTTGTTTACCTGGATTCATTTGAGAGCAGCAAAGACCTTGTCCAAAATGCCAAAACATATGGATTTGAAGTGGCAGACAAGGGATGTTGTGGGGTTGGAAGAAACAATGGGCAGATAACATGCCTTCCTCTTCAAACTCCGTGTGATAACCGTCAAAAGTACGTCTTCTGGGATGCTTTTCATCCCACAGAAGCTGCCAACATCTTGTTTGCAAAGAAAGCTTATAGTTCAAAGTCTAAATCATATGCCTATCCCATTAACATACAGCAACTGGTCATGCTTTAGGATTACTTGCCTAAGCTTCTTGGAGTATTAGATGACTTTGAATATCTCATCAAACATGCACTCTTGTCCCTGCATTGAGACTATTATATCTTTAAATGTTCGCCTTCTTTTTTTTTGTATTTCATGTTTGTTCAATTGGATGGTTTTATCCCCATTTAGGATTTTTTTTTTTTAGTGAAATAAGGCATCTGTTAAAGTATATGTTGTGTGGACTTAATTTTCGAACATGTACGTGGTGCATTCTACTTCCCACTTTTATTCAAGAGTGGTCCAATTCTGTTCTGATCTTTTGACATTTGAGACTTGTGAATTTGGTTTACAAGCTAAAATTAGAAGCTACAAGAGCTATATTAGAATCAGTATCTCATCGACAGAAAAGATGGGCATCAAAGATTGGCAAGTTGCTGTATGTTTATGGGATACACAAAATGTGTGCTTCCGTTGAAAGCTCTCTGTCCAAACAAGACATTAACAGCTTCTGTTGGATGGAAAGCATCCCAGAATATGTACTGATTCCTCTCTGGACATGGTGTCTGGAATGGAAGACAAGTTATCTGCCCTCTGTTCCTCCCAATGCCACAGCACCCCCGGTTTAACACGCCAAATCCTAATAATATATAAAAGTTTACGAATTTGATTAAAAGATTATTTTTAATACAAGATATACTAGAGACAATTAAGGTAGTACCTACCGTATGATCCAGCATTGGCAATGAGATCTTGAAACAAATTCCGAATGTCAATGTAAGAAAATTTAGCACCGGGAAGATTGGTAGTGAGATTGTTCATGATGGACATTGTGTTTGTGTTAAAAGGAAGGACAAGTTGGTTGACTTCCTCAGAGCATATACCATTACTATTTTGTGCTAGGATGCTTGGGATACAACCCATCAGTCCAAGCCCTGCTATCACAAATTTCCTAGCTCCGAGATTGTAAAGCCTCTGCAAATCAACACATGCATGCATGTATGATATAATTAATTATCTTTAGATTAATCTAGTATATATCTTATCTTACTTACAGTAAGTTGTTGGGAGTATTGCTCAGCCAAGAGATCTGCATATTGTTGAGGATTGTAGTGATTCTTTGTGTCATAGTTGGGCATGAGATAGTTGTTGAGGTAATCGTTGCTGCCCATTCCGACAAAGAAAATGCATTTGGAGAGAGCTTGTGCCACATCAGCTGGTGGTGGTGCACCGACAATACTGTTTGTGATTTGATCAAGACTGTTCTCAAAGTTTTTGATTTGCTGGTTGAAAGGAATGCGACTAACCTGTAAAGAGTACATGCATGAGAATTGAGAACCCTATATATATATCTATATTTCAATAAAAGAAAAATGACAAAACATGATACATACAAAATTTCTGCCAGTAATGTCAAGGATACCAGCAGCAGCAGAGGCATAGTTAACACCGTATCGCATTTGATCAGGCGAAGAAGAAGCCTCGGAGTAAGCAGGAATCAATGGTAGTCCGAGTGATTCGGCAATTGTATCGACCATGGTGTAACCATTGGAGAAGCGTCCTGTAGGGCCTCCATTGAAATCGATGCCATAAGGAAAATAGTTAGCTTTAGCCAAAGAAGCCAAGTTATTGTTGTTGCCATTATCTATCAGAGAGTCTCCAAAAATAAACATAGCAGGTACCAATTCTTGACTACCACTACCACCCGCGGGTGCAAATGCATCTTCTTCATCTTCACACATTCCAATACTTTTATTGTTAACACTCAACACCAACAGAACCAGATAAAACCTCTTCAAATAATAGTTATCAGCCATCTCTCTCTCTCTCTCTCTCTCTCTCTCTCTCTCTCTCTCTCTCTCTCTCTCTCTCGTTGTAGACGTGACTATGGAGAGAGTTGTAAATGGTTGAGGTGCTTCTTTTATGGAGAGTGGCAGAGGGTTTAATTGGCGGAGAGATGCGGTGGCTGCCAATGAGTAGTAAATGAGTTCACCTGTACTCCACCGTAGTAAAAACTACATCGCAAAAGTTTCAGAGTGCTTTAAATGATTTTCCAATTACTAATCCGTTTCAAGTTACTTGCATATACAATTTTAAGTTTTCCTCCACAGTTCGAAAGTTACAAAACTTCCATTTTGGTTTATGGTTGGAGTAAAAATAGATAATCTATTTTGATAATCTATTTGATAACCTACCAAGTAAATTTCTCAAATGAGAGTTGACCTTTTTGAAGCATGAGGTGGCGATCGATCAGTTTTCCTGGATTCGTGCTAGTGTTACACAGCTCAATAGTCAATGCGAATGCAGACAGGAAAAAACACATAACCCAAAAAAGGAAAGAAAGAGAATGAGTATGATAGGCTCCCTTAGGAGGCACCCACATCACTAATGTAAAACAGTGTCACCCTTCCCTAGAAAACTAATAAGCATTTAATTACGAACATGTCCCAACTCAACAACTAACTACTTTGCTGTTGTTCAATAGAAAGAAAAAGAAAAAAAAAACGATCAGGAATATTATTTTTGGTCAACCATAGGACACAGCATCAGAAATCACTTGAAGCACTTGGCATCTAAAAGAGGCTCTCCCTCAAAAGGCTCGGCATCTTCAATCATCTGATTCACACGCTCCTTGTGAGCTTCATCGTTGATATCTACCTTAGTCCAATCATAGAGCTCCATATCATAACATTCATCAATTATAAACTGCGGTATTTCTGTTCCTCGGAAGAGCCACAGTCCCTTCACCTTAAATGGTCCCTCTGAACCAATAACCAACATCTTCCCAAATGCATACTTTCGTGCCAAATCCATTCGCTGCAGAAAACCACTCACCTTGTTCAATGTCACAAACGACACTTTGTTCTCATCATTGTATTTGTACTCACAGAACCATAGAGAGTATCCCTCTGGATCATACATGTCCCAAAACCCTGCACATCACCATAAAACATGATTTGGAGTTGCATAATGTAAACATAAAAAAAGAAAAAGAATAAAAAAAATGACTACCTTTGATGGCAACCTCACGAAAGTTGGTCTTGGTGTTAGAGTAGAGCCTCTTCCAGTCATCTAGTATCATCTTACTTGGAGGCAAAAGATCCAAAGGATTCTTGGGCTTCGGCTTAGGAGCTTCTTCTTCTTCTTCTGCTACTTCTTTGGGCTTCACCGCTTTCTTGGCTTCCTCCTTTGGCTTGGGTTTTGCAGGTTCCTTTGGTTGGGCGGGTTTCTTGGATGCAACAGGTGGAATAGATTCTGCTTGCTTAACATCACCAAATATCTTCTTGAAATTTGGCTGATTGACCAATGTCCAGAAGTACCTCTCCACATGTGGGAATTGACAAGTAAAGCTCTTAGTCATGATTGCCTTGAATCCAATACTCAGGTTACATGCCATCACAATGTCAGCAAGTGTGATTTCATGTCCAACCAAGTAGGTCTTGGAGGCAAGATGTATGTTCAATGCTTCCAGAGCTCTCTTTAGTGCAGTAATTCCAGCCTCCTCAGCCTGTGCACAAGTGGAAAAAAAGTTAAAAATTCAATTTCAATGTGCCCCCCTGAAATGAAAAACGCAGGTTTGACAATGACATACCGGAGGAAGATAAAGACCGTAACCAAGTCGCGGGTACAACCAACGCCCTATATTAGCATCAATCTCGTTAGCAGAAAAATCAATCCACTGCTCTATGTGCCCCTGCAAATTCCAATTAACAAAAAGGAAGGATAAGAAAATGTACTCAAGGCGTAACTAGAGCTTCTCATCGATTACATTCTAGCAAAGGTCAATTACTTACATAATCAATCAAGGAAGAACCATAGAGGGGGTTATCAGCCTTCAATCGAGCCACTGTAAAAAGTAAATAAGAGACATGTCAGCGCAAACCAAATTATAAAAAAATCATGGAACAAATTTAATCAGAAGTGTGGGTACCATAGCGTGCAATTGCATTGCTTTCAAATATTGGGCCATCAGGTGTTTCAAGCACAGGAACCTGCGATAAGAACTTGAAAATTAGAAAGGGGGAGTGGTAAGAATTGATATGATCATTAAAATTTTGTACATACCTTTCCTATAGGATTCATCTTGAGAAATGCTGGTGTCTTATTTGATACACCCATCTCAAAGCCCTTTGCCAGTTCAATCTTTATGCCACTATATTCTGCTGTAATAAGTGCCTTGATGGCATTTTTGTTTGTACTAGAGGCATGTAAAACCTACATATAAGAACAAATAAGATCAACAACCGGGATTGGATGCATTTATTATATAATTTGCCTGTTGTCACAGAGAGATTCTTCACACTTCTTTATATTGATGACCTTTCCTAGTTCTGTAAGAGCAATTCCAATTTTAAGTGATTGATCAAATGATCAGGTTTCTAACGAAAATTGCAACAATAAAATACAAGGAATCATGCCCATATCCTACAAAACATAAGGGATACTGCCTCAATCTGACTCAATATGAATATCCGGTCAAATGCTCATAAAATAAAGCCCCAAGACAAAACAAAGTTAATTCAGGAGAAATAAAAGTGCTTTGTAAGATACAAATTCTGAGCTGAAGGACCAAAACACATACTAACATAGCTATCGAGAATGAAGCATGCACGCTGGGTCACAACTAAAAATCCGAAGTTGGTTCAAAATTAAAGATACAAACTGCCATTTAAACAAGCACCAATGCAATTTGAAATTGAGAAAAAAACACTTCACTTATTTCAAATAGACAAAGAAAACTGCAGATTCCTAGATTATCAATCAATTTTTTTTTCACATCATAAAATCAGAAGGCGAATGCTTCGAAATTTCTGCAACAAACGTCACTTAAATATTTTTGTTAAAAGGTGTAAACTCACCAGAGCCATGGCTTCAATCTTCAAACCAACAGGAAAAAAAAACCTGAAAAATCAAAGACGAACAATAAATCTTTTGAGAACACTAGCAAACCTGTGAAATTGCAAATATTAAAGAAGGATTAAAGATAAGAGATCAGAGGATCTAAAGAGCATAGGTATAGATCGAGAGAAACCGAAGAGGGAATTCCGATAATGATGCGTCCTGATTCCTGAAGGAGGTTTAGGGTTTCTCGTACTGACAATTCGCTTGATACTTTTCTGGAATAGCTTTTAGTTGTCCTTATATAACCACAATTCCGATATTCTTGTGATTAATTATAATTTATAACTTTCTAAACATTGTACAACATTTTTTTATGGGCTTCATAAATTGGGTCTTGTAACAGTTTCAATTCAAATTCAGCCCAATCATACTCTCTCACTTTTATATGGAGATTTTAGTTTATTATTTTATATTCTCACTCTATTCTTTTCCTTATTATTTCATCTCATTTTGCGGATATTATTTAATTGAACAATGACCATAAAAATAAAAAAAAAAAAAAAAAAAAAAAAAAACAGAATACTGTATATTATTTGTATGCATGGAACAAACTGCAAATCATATACAAATATATAGTTAAGAGTGATAGTTTATTCTTTACTTGGTATTTTTTATATTATTTAATTAAGGGTTAAATACACTTTGCACCCCTAAATTATATCATCTGTAACACTTACCCCTTAAAGTATCATTTGTAATAATACTTACCCCCTCAAGCACAATTTACTTTGTAAATTTTAACACCCAAAAAAATTATTTTATTGAAAGGAATAACTAAAAGAATAATTAAATTATACAACTAAAATATTTGTTGAAAAATACAATATTTCAAAATTTAAAAATATTATCTTCTGTTGGATACTTATTCAATAAATAACATCTAATTATTGTTGGACCAATTAATCAAAAATACTCTATCGATAAATTTTAAGAAATCAATACATAACTAATAGAAATCTTAAGTAATAAAATTTATTTTAGTTCATTAATTTTTTTTAAATATATTTTCATTCATTATTACCCAATATATATTACTTATAAAAAATTGTAATAATTAATTTGAGTTACTTTTCAATTTTCTATGAACCATTAATTATTAGATTGTAATGTTTATTAAATTTTAAAATATAAAATAATTGATGTGGAGGGGGGTTAAGTGTTACAAATGATACTTTAAGGGTGTAAGTGTTACATGAGCTATACTTCAGAGGTGCAAAGTGTATTTAGCCCTTTAATTAAGTTATCTAAAAGAAGTAATTAAAACTTGCAAGAGAAAATGTCATAAACCTTTTCAAAGAAAAAAATAAACAAGATTGAAACCTCCTTGTTCTGAAGAACAAGTGAACAATCTGTTTTTGTTTGGCCATGATTATCAAGTGGGGTGGTGTATGTTATAGTGCAAAATGCCAGTAGAAGTAGATTGAGGAGTAAAGCAAAGTCTTTGAAAATTATATATACTTACCCTTCAAGTGTAGAAAATGTAACATGTCCTTTCAAGCCAAGCCATATCTTATTCCCATACAAATCCAATTGCAATTTGCTAACTCAAACCATACTTATATATTATTAATACCCCCTTCTATTTCACTTGATTTATGCAAATCTAGTATTAATCTAGCCAGAAATTTGAAAGAAAAGAAAAAAACAAATGATGAACAAGTTACTAGTATTCGTTAGCTTTGTTTTGGTTTGCCTTACAAGTGTGAGTGCAAGTGCAGGCAAAGACTTCTCAGAGAGTTTTGAGAATTTCACAGAGCTTGAAGACGAGTTGGAAGGTGGACGAATGGATTCGGTGTCTTGGGGAAGTGCGCATGTGAACAAAGTAATTGTGAATGTAGATGGATTTGGTGCTGTTGGAGATGGTGTTTCTGATGATACTCAGGCATTTGTCAATGCATGGAACAAGGCTTGTTCCACGGATAGATCTGTTCTCTTGGTTCCTCAAGGCCGTCGTTATTTAGTCAATGCAACAAGATTTAGAGGACCTTGTTCTGACAAGTTTGTGATCCAGGTACCTAATATTATTATTATTAATTGATTAATAATCCAAAGAATATGGTCTGTTCTTTTACTAGATTGAAATTTGAATGATAGATAGTATAAATGAATATTGGTGCAGATAGAAGGGACCATTGTAGCGCCTGATGAGCCCAAAAGTTGGGATCCAAAGAACCAGAGAAATTGGCTTAGTTTTTACAATTTAACAAAAGTATATTTCCAAGGGAATGGTGTTATTGATGGCTCAGGCAGCAAATGGTGGGCGGCTTCTTGCAAAAAGAATAAGACTAACGTAACTAAAATCCTGTTTCATACTTTTTTAACATCGAAACAAATATATATATATATATATATAACTTTGCCCTTTCACTAACTAACCATTGTTATTTTTTGCCTTGTTTTCCATCTCTCACTCTCAGCCATGCAGAGGAGCACCAACAGTGAGTTTCTTCTTCTTCTCCTCCTTCCTCTTCCTACTAATTAGTTACATACAAGAATGGTAACAAAGAATCATACATATAAAAACTGAAACAAGTGATGCTGCGTGGATTGCAGGCCTTAACCATAGATTTGAGCTCAGCAGTAAGAGTGAAAGGCCTCACAATTCAAAACAGCCAACAGATGAACTTTGTAATATCCCGTTCCAATTCAGTTCGTGTGATTGATGTCAAAGTTTCATCTCCTGAAGACAGTCCAAATACTGATGGCATCCATATCACTGATTCGACAACTGTACTTGTCCAGAACTGCAAAATTGGGACCGGTGATGATTGCATCTCAATTGTGAATGGTAGCTCTAATATCAAGATGAAGAACATCTATTGTGGACCCGGTCATGGAATCAGGTAAGTATTTATATAGTCACCTGAAATGAAATATTTCAATGCTTTTCTATTTTTGTTGCAAGACAATAAAACTCACCTCAAATTGAACAAGTGATTTACTTGCATTAATTGCTAATACCAATACCATGGTAAATAATGTACCAGCATAGGTAGTCTCGGAAAAGACAACTCCACCGGCATTGTTGAGAAGATTGTGCTGGACAAAGCATTTCTTAGAGGTGCAACGAATGGCCTTAGAATCAAGACTTGGCAGGTTAAAAGAAACTGTTTTTTTTTTTTTTAATTCCAAGTTTCCTTAAAACTTATTATACACGAAAATGCTACTTCATCTGAACAACGGAAGAGAGCCCTGGTTTTGTAGGGAGGATCTGGTTATGTGCGGTCAGTACGCTATCAAGACGTACGAATGGAAGATGTCTCAAACCCAATAATCATAGACCAATTCTATTGTGATTCACCAACTTCTTGTCAAAACCAGGTATCATATATATACACATGTCATCAATCAACTCTTATATATATATATATATATATATATATATATATATATTATACGTTGATTGTATATTCTTGAATGAATTTATGCATGCAAAATGATACAGTTACAATATGTTGTTATAGACTTCAGCAGTGGAAATAAGCCAAATCATGTACCGCAACATAACAGGGACATCGAGAAGCCAAAAGGCCATGAAATTTGCATGCAGTGACAGTGTCCCTTGTACTCACATAGTTCTCAATAACATCAACTTACAGAAGAGTGATGGCACTGTCGAGACTTACTGCAACTCTGCTGCAGGATTCGGTTATGGATATATTCAACCTTCTGCAGAATGCCTTTCATCTTCTGATAAGGATGCAACTATCATACCTAATAAAGAAGCAGATTTTATCCAAAGTACGGAGCATCTCATTCACACGGAGTTATAAAAGCTTACTGATTTATTACATCAATAGTATTGTATTTGCTTCCGCCACTATTTGGGACTCTTAGGTGCCATAAAACTTATTCCATTCAGTTTGTATAGCAATAGACTATCACAACATATTTTGAACATCAAAGAATTTCATGTAATGTTTCTCTATATAGGAGTTGCAATAGAATGAGATTGATTGATTGCAATAAATTTCTGTTCCTTTTACGGTTTCTGATTTTGAACAATATCAGAGAATTTATATTTATAATCATTACTACACCTCAGTCCTGAATAAAGATTTATGGAGGCTGTTTTGGAGTGTCAATTTGAGGTAGGAGTAGTAAATTTATTTATTTTAATGTTGGAGCCGAGTAATAAAAAATAGTAGATGAAGTAGATAATTTGTTACTGTTAGAGGTAAAGAAAAATGAACACCCAGGGGGGACCACGAATCAAAGGACTCTAGTATTTGTCGTGTTGGACTTGCAAATTGAGGCCTAAATCCATCAAGAAAGCAGCGGCAGCAGATATTTAGAGATAAAGCTGCTGCCTGTTTCTTGGTTTTGATTCAGTTGAGTGAAATAATACATGGGTTTGGGTTCAGCCCCCGTTTCCTCTTCCTCAGCTCCACCAATTTATTATAAGCTGAATCACCACCATACACAACAATTTCATGTTTTTGTGCAGAAAATCCAGAAACAGCCATTTGCAGTGCATACAAGCAGCAGCAGCAGCAAGAACAAGTTGAAATCAGTAATAGTAAGTTGCAGCAGCCAACTGAAAATAGAAGAAGAAGAAACCTGTGAATTAGTGAATGGGACTGAGCTGACCATCGGAGAAAACCTGCGCGCTCATCTTTTCACCGCAGTCAAGAACAATAATGCAACTGGAATATTGCTCTTGTCCGATATCTTCGGTTTTGAAGACTCTTCCACCACAGATTTCGCCTATCGCCTTGCTTGCAATGGTTACAAGTAAGCAAAATCATCATTCTTTCAAATAATATCATCAGCACCCCAAATGCAATCCCAGAGCTCTTCTACTGTTTGAATTCTTATATGCTACTTGTTTACAGTGTTCTAGTTCCTGATTTGTTCAACGGGGATTCATGGACAAAAGATAGGCCACTGGAAGAGTGGATAACCAAGCATAGCCCAGAAAAGATAGCAAAGACTGTATCTGCATCAGCACAATGGATGTTAGATGAATTTGCACAACTTGGAATATCAAACAAGTTTGGTATAATAGGTTTTTGCTATGGAGGTGGCAGAGTGATAGACATTCTAGCACAAGATAAGGGTGCCCTTTTTGGCTGTGGGGTCTCCTTTTACGGCACCAGGATTGACTCTAGCATCGCTACCCAAATAAATGTACCTCTGCTACTAATTACAGGTGGGAATGATCCACTTTGCCCAATCAGTGTTTTGGAACACATTACAAATATTAATGAGGAGTTGAAGATGGTTGTTTTCAAAGAGAGGGGTCATGGTTTTGCTCACAGGCCCCAGACTCCAGAAGAAGATGCAGATGCAGAGGAAGCTTTTATCATCATGAGAAATTGGCTATCTGATGGATTGCTGGTTAATACATGATATCTTGTTTTCTTTTCTATTTATATTTATTTTGTCCATTGGTTTAATCTTTGACACAATCTGGCAATTTCAGATTTGACCATAAACACATGATGCCAAATCAAATAAATTTATAACCGATCAAAATGATATTGATGAATTCACACAATTTGCCAGCAAAGCTTCTCGTTTATACCACAAATAAAATTTGCTCTAAGATACAAGCTCTGATATTAGGTTTAAGGACAGGAATGCAAAACAAAAAAAAAAAAAGAAAAAGAGAAAAAAAGAAAAAAAGAAAAACAAAATCCCTCCTAAAAGACCAACTCATGAGGTTTCATGCCAGCCTTGAGTGAGAACCTAGCACCCAAATATGACTTGAGTTCTGCGACAGACTCAATAGCTTTCAACAAAGGTGCATCAACGGCCTTCTGATCATCTTTCTTCTCTGCAGGCAGTGCATTTTTTTCCTACATATTGAAACCATATACCATTATAATAGATAATACACAAACTATTTCAGATGGTTTCTATTAATTCAAAGTTAAATAAACTAACCTCTTTCTCTCCCTCAAAGAATTCACTCTCACCCTTCTTCTTTTTCTTCTCTACTTGCTTGGCAAAGTACTTATCGTCAAACTTGTTGACATTCACTGCAGAAATGTCTACCTTTGTTGATGTTCCTATAACATAGGCCTGGTTTACACGTCTTAGAGGCACACCATTGATCTTGTATGGACCTACAGGAGCAATGAAGCAAGGAATATCATATAGCACAATACACATAATAGTACTAGAGATAATGAATCAAGTGTCAGGTCAACATCACTTTTGAGAGGTAAAAGATAGAGAGAGTCCAAATATAACAACTAAAAGATAACAGGATATAGTATTTATGAATGTCTTATTTCGATCAAAATAACAATGTGCAAGTGATTATCAAAAATTTAAAATTTAGCTATGCCTTAGAAGTCACCGAAACTAGCAGCATTATCCTATTTAGTAAAAACATTGATAACAATAATGCCAACCAAACAAATAGCAGTTCCTAAGGCAATAGGAGTTCAGAAGTCCCAGATAGTGAATAAGAAAAAACGAAGCTTTTTATCAGAGTAATTGCAATTAATGTGTCATAAACCAATTCTATGTAACTAGCCTAATAATAATGAATAGTTAGAGATGATAAAACACAACTATCACACATTCCAACTACCAACAACAATATGTTATTTTCAACACAAAATGTCTGTTTAGATTAAGCAAACTCGAGTGTTGATATGATCTAGAAAAATTCCATAACTCAGATTATTCAATTACCAACAATAAAAGCTTAGCCTTTAAAACTTTCAACAGATCCAATGAAAAGAATTGGCAACACTTAGAAATGGTGGGGCAAATAAAAAAAAAGATCACCAGTGACAAGAAGCAATCCAGATGAAAGCTGCTTCAAGAAAACAACTCTCTTTCCCTTGAACCTCCCGGTCAATATTATCAACACTGTCCCTGGAGTAACGCTCGCCCTTTAAAGCAAAGGAAAAAAAAAAAAAGGAGAATCAGCAACTGATAAGTAAGAAAAAAGAAAGACAAAAAAAAAAACCTGAGTTTGGTGGGCTTGGGCTTGCGTGTGTTAGAGAGAGGCTTCTTAATGTCATCAGCCGGATAAAACTTGGGAGGCTTCTCCACAGCAGGGGTGGCAGCGGCAGCCTTGTCGTGCTGGGGAAATTTACCGCCGTTCTTGGCCTTGATAGCCCAAAGTCCACGCTTATGGTACATTTGGGAGCGGGATATTTTACGAACTCCGGGAATGAGTTCGGGGTTACGGGTAACTCTGGCAGTCTTGGGCGCCATGACTGAGTGTGTGATCTGGAATGCTTGCTTGTTTCTGGGTGAGAGAGAGAGGCAGGCGAAATGAAAGAAGAACCCTAGGAATGATAATAACGAGTAAAAAAAAGCCTCTTTCTTACCTTAATGGGCCAATAAACTATCGATTTGGGCTTCCAACTATTTGGGCTAATTCTGAAATATTACATACTACTAATTCGGTCCTTTACACCCTCCCTCCTTTTTTAATAAGTATTCTCAAATTGGTTTTATGATTTTCTTTTTCTTTTAAATATACAATCTGGAGATAGGAAGGCCTCCGGGTCGTATTTTTCAGGTATCATGGTCTTACTTTCATTACGCCATTGAGTGGTATAGTATGTATGTATGTATGTATGTATGTATGTATGTATCTTTTACGATTTCCATTTTCGATCAATTAGTTTTGACTTTTGAGTCGTTATGTATCTTTTATTAACAGGAAAAAAAAATCATGAAGAAATTATATAAACATTAGTTTTTACCTTTTGCTGCTTATGATGCATAGCAACATTCCTAGCTAGTGGCTTCTTGCCTACCTCTATCTTCTTCCTAAGACAGACACACAGTGCTTTCACAAATCCCCATTACAGCTTTCCTTTGTTAATATTGTGAACCATAGTCCATACTAAATAATTGAAATTATAATGGCATTTCAGACAGATTGGCGATCAATTTTTCCAACATGTAATGCTATAATAAACAAACAACAAACATTATCGTCCATATTAACATAAAAATATTAAAAAAAAAAAAATTTGACAAAATCTCAAATTTACACATAAATCCAAGTTTCTTCTATTTTTCACAAATATCCCAAATTCTTTCATTCTCAAACCCTTTAACCAAACCGTTTAAACAATTCAAGTTCAACAAAGATAAATTCTTTAGATATTATAAAGTATAAAGACAAAAAAAAAAAAAAAAAAAAGAATGTGAATGAACAAAAAGGAAAGCCCCATCCATCATGTCTCCATTATTCAGATGGCTTGATTGTCTTGGTTCTATAGACAAGCTTCTTCTTCTTAGAAGTCTGGTTGTCAAATGTGAGTACAAGCTTTCCAGTTTCACCACTTTTGAATGAGCAGCTAAGAGATTGTTCATCCGCCGCTCCAATCTTCCTCGACTTCTGCACTATCCAAGTGTACCCACCCTCCGCACTTGGAACAAACTCTGCTCCGTACGAAACATCCCACCCTACTACTCTCACCTCCCAAACCAATGTTGTTCCACCCTGCAAAACCCCAATTCAATTATCATTATTATCTACAAACACATTTCACTTTCAAGATCTCTCAAACTTTCCCCACCTCAGTGATTGGCAATTCAATTGTATGTTTGCATGCTGGCTTAATTGTTTCCTCTGTTGCAGCATCTGCAGTAGCAAATTCCTCTTCACCTTCCTTGCTAAGACCACCATATTGAGCTGGTACTTGCTCAGGAGCAATGTATCTGCCACACAATGATTCATCCATTACAACAATGATTCAGAGTACTATGCAGGGAATGATAATAATAAAGTGAACTTACTTGAAGAGGGTCTCAGCAGTCTTGGTTGGACCTGCAAACACAAACTTGCTCTTGGTCCTCTGTGTCAAGAATGGACTGATCATCCTATTGTAGGTCACATACCACCACGGTACATTGATGAACACCTTTGCATTGCACACCCAATTACAATTAACAACAACTCAATTAGTATTTAGTACTAACATGCATGCATGTACCAAAAACATTTAAAGACTGAAGAAATGTTAAAGATTGAATTTTTAATAAAAGATCAATCTTGTTGTATAAGTAGTACCTGTTTGGCAACGAACTCAGGATAGTTGTCCTGGAGCAATTGGAGGGCCTGGTTGGTAGATTGGCGGAGTTCTTTCTTGAAAAGGAGTAGTCCAGGTGAATTCTTGAGGTCGGTGACTTGGACAATAGTGCAGGTGCCTTCAGGAGTGAAATCGAGGTGGTTTCTGATGTTCTTCTCCAAGAACTGAATGTACCACCTCAAAAACTTGGCTCTCTTATCAGCATCAGAAAAGGTTTTGGTGTACAACTCCTTATCCTGGAACTCACCAAAAGCATTGTAACAAACAGAGTGCCCCTCTTTATCCACTCCATGTATATACACAACTTTACCCAGACCCCCCACCACCTCTTCATCTTCCTCCACCAACTCATCAATCTTGAACTCTTTCCTCCACGCTACCACACTTTTCAGCATCGTCAAAGCTTCTTTCACCTTAAATTCCCTAGCTCTTAAGAACTTTAGGAGTACCGCATCACTTCTCTCATCCGCAAGAAGTGGAACACCCCATATGGAAATCTCCTCCGGCGGTGGTGGTGGCGCTGGATCCTCAAGAACTATGGTTTCTTTGATTTCTTCAGCCGCTTCCACTGTTTCTGCAGCCGGTTCTGGGATTGCTTCTCCTTCAACCTTTTCCGGAACTTGAGCTGCAGGTGCTTCACAAGTTTCAGTTTTTTCTTCGGTCGTCTTTGGGTCTTCTTCTTTCTTCTCTTCCTCTTTTTTCTCCTCCTCCTCCTCCTCCTTTGCCGGGGCGGGCGGTGGTGGAGGTGGAGCAGTGAACTCATGCTTGTTGAGTGCCTCCTGAATCAGTTGTTTGAACTCATCCAAGGCTTTCTTTTCTGGGTCAATGAGATCATCCACCTTGTTGCTTTCCTCCTTAAACGAAGCAGATTCACTCATCTTCTTCTCTTCATCTTTCTCCTTCTTATCTCCTTCCACCACTTCTTCCGGCGCAGGTTGCGGTGGCGCCTCCTTATCTACGTCAGAGCTTGTAGGCTTCTCAGCCACCGCAACCTCTTCAGTTGCGCAAGGTGCCTCGGGAGCCGGAGTAGTTGTTTTCTTAATTTCCTCAGCCATCAGAACAAAATAATATCCGTTTCCCTCACTTAATTATATATAATATAGCAGCAAATAGCAAAGGATTTCTTGGACAAGAAATGAAAGCAATCCAAAAATCCTTTTACTATGCACAGCAACAAAACTGTGAGTGAGAGAGAGAGAGAGAGAGAGAGAGAGTAGTGGTAGAGAGACGAAGGCTTGTGGGGCTCTATTAATATGAGAAAATGTGGAGGAATTTCAATCGGCTGTATGTGTATGTGTGTGCGCGCGTAGAAACAGGCTGTCAAAAAGACTCGTTGAAATTTGCCAGCTCGTTACCACTCTTTTTGTGGGGTCCATTCTCAACGTTACTCTTTTTTCTTTGTCGTTTAAATTTTTTTTCTTTTCTTTCTTTTTTTTTTTTTACTAAAAACAAAAAAATCTTTTTTTTGCTGTATAATAATTATTAATTAATCTTTTTTTTCTTAAATAAGTTAATTATTAATTATATTACTAATATTTTTTTATATATAAATAATTAAATTACTAATCTAATAATTGCATTTCATATGAAATATTTCTATCCCTTTTAAATGTATCTGCTTTTCTTTACAAATAAAAAGGAAAAATAATTGAAACATATTTTTGAAGCTACTATATAGATGCTTATTTATGGAGTAATACCTAACATTAAAAAACTTGAAAACGAATAATTCCCTAATGAAAGGGGAATATTGGTGCAATAATAATTTTAATGTCATTATCACTATCATATACTAATTTTATCATATGCAGTAAATTTGTTTCATTGTGATGGACTATTTTATCATCCCGCATACATAGAAGCCCATATGCATAAGTAGCTAGATTTTTTTTCAAGGCCCAACAAATAAACAGATTACTCCTTAATAAATGCCTAGTTAATTTCAGAACATTATATTCAGTACGTTGGAAGATTTTATTCCTTTGAAAATCCAATTAATTTGCAGCAAAAAACATGCTTTGTCATGGATACATAATAAAATCAAGAACTATATTGACAGGCTGTCAAATGATTTGATTGGAGAAAATGAATGCTTACACTATATACTTAAACACAAATTATCCCATTTTTTCTCATTAATTTTGGATTAATAATATTAAAAAGGAGAAAGATGGGAGTAACATATAGATACAGATGATAGTGTAAGCATAGGTAACGGGTGGGATGTCAGTTGTTCAAATGGGGACCCATCAGCCCAAAGCTGCATCTTTCTTTTTTGTTTCTGTTTTATATTTAGTTAAAAAAAAGCTTTAAATTATTTAATTTAATTTAAACAGAACATTCTGACCCAAAAAAAAAAAAAAAGGAACATCTGTTGTGGAGTAATATGTAATAGGATGGGATTAAAAGACATAGGAAAACAAAGGTAGAGAGGAACAACGTTAGAGGGCCAAGTTTGTCTGAATCCGTTGGGAAGAGGAAATAATTAAAGTTGGTGCTCTCACTCTTACCCATCATTATTGCAAATTCCATCCAAGTTTTCTTTGCCAATTCGTTCAAAAATAAAATGGACCCTACTAGTAATTAACTTAACTGTACCAACGGTATAAAATACTTCTTGTTCCTTCTAATTAAACCGTTTCTCGTTCAATTAATTTGGTTACAAGTTACAATAAACAAATATGTTGATGCAGCTACTGCTAAAGATGTACTCTACTATATTAATCACAATTTGGTGATTTTTTAATGGGTTAAATACAGCCAAAATTAGGGTATAACCCTTTTTTAATCTCTAACTAAAAACAATCAATATAATATAAATAACTAATCCTATATTAATAATGTGACTTAAAGAATCTTGAGGTTGGGATTGACGATGATTAAGGATTACGTTAATTCCAGTTGTCACATTGAATCATGATTAGAGTCTCCGCTTTCAGCGCCACTATTATTTCTCCAAAAGCTTTTCATATTTAATAAACAAAAAATCATTTACTATTTTTTTATTCAATTTTGAATTTCTACAGTGTTTGTGGAATATGAGAAACAAAAATAAAGAATTTTTAATATTATTTAAACAAGAAAAGGAAAATTATGGACATTATAAGTTGAAAACGGATGACCCAAACTTATGGGCTGCCCACAATTTGTTTTATTATTTACCTAATTATTTTTCTTTAAATAAACTTTCTGTATGTAATATTAGATCTATTTTTTTGCTTACAAGATAGTGTAACTAATAATTAATAATAATACAATGTAAATGTAAGCTTATGAGTGAGTACAATTAATCTGAAACCAAGTTCCAACGATTTGTGTATTTGAAAGATCTGGCAAAGCACAAGAATGCTAGCAAACCAGCTGCATTAACTCCAGCAAGTAACCAATAGAAGTAATCTAAATGTGCCCCATTCGTATTATCCGAAAACCAACCACCTTGGCCACCTTGATCACTAGTTACTCTCTGAATTATGAATATAAGGAAACTGCTCAAGAAATTCCCAATCCCCAATATACTCAGGTATATTGACAGTGCCACTGTTTTCAATCCACAAGGCACCTCTTCATAGAACAGCTCCTGCAATCCGATTATGGTGAATACATCTGAAATACCGAATATTATATACTGAGGTATTAGCCACCAGAAACTCATCGGAACCTCTGCTCCTCCCAACTCAGCTAATCCGTACTGTGAAGCAGTTTTTAGTCTCTTTCTCTCGACTAGTGCTGCTATCACCATTGAAACTGTGCATAACAACATACCTGTTCCGATTCTCTGGAGCTGTGTTACCCCTGATGGATTTCCGGTTGCAATTCTCCCCAATGGAACAAAAACACGATCGTAAATGGGGATGAAAATGATTATTGTGAGACCAATTATGTACTGAAGTGAAGCAGCCGGTACATCAAAGCTAGAACCGATTGATCTGTCCATTGTGATTCCTTGTTTGGTGAAGAGAGTCGAGGGCTGAGATAAGACAATGCCAAATCCCAAAGATGAAGCCCATAGTGGGATTAAGTTGATTAGTGCTTTTGCCTCTTCCACCTCCTGCATGATGATGCCAACTTCTCCGTATTCCACCGAACCATCAGGCGCAAGCAAGGCTTTGTTAAGAAACCTGCAAGTTATAAATTTTCAATTTATATATCGACGAAAATGCATGCATTATTCAGTTGAAGATCATAATTAATAGCTAATTAATGAAGTAGTTAATTACTTGAATTGCTGAGAACGTAGATGAGGCACTGTATCCTGCTCCTCCTCGTTATTGTTACTAGTGGAAGGGATAACTCTCCAATTCATTGCCGCTTTAATGAAGACTTGAGCAACTCTTGAAATGGCACATTTCTCGTCTCTTTTGATTCTATAGCGATAAGACTTGGTTCCAAGCAAGAATATTGACAGTGCAATTGCTGCAGAAATGCATGGGATCCCAAATCCAATGGCCCAACTAATGTTATCCTGAATGTAATTTAAGACCAATAGAGCTGCCAATGGACCAGCACATGAGCTAAAATACCACCAATTGAAAAAAGAGCTTCTGCTTCTCAACTCTTGTGGATGATTGTCATCAAATTGATCTGCACCAAACGCCAGAATGCAAGGCTTGTATGCACCTTGTCCCAGAGCCATCAAGTACAGGGACCCAAAGAATAACAGAACATCGAGCTCATTAGGTCGGAAATCAAGGAAGGCAGATGTAGTCAACAGCCCAAGTGCCTAATTAGTTATTTCAAATTAAGTCTCATCATTTATATGATTACGCAGTTTAGATTCATCAACAATCATATTGACTAATAATTAATAAAGAAACATAGCACATAATGAAAATGTTAAATAACAAACACACCAAGATATAGAGCATGGAAGAAAGGACAATGGCTCGGTATCGTCCAAGAAATGACTCGGCCACAAAAGCACCGAGAAGCGGGAGAAGTAAACCAGTGCCAGTCCATATATTTATGCTGGCAGCTGCCGCCGCTGTCGATTGCCCCAGCGGGCCCGTAAGATATGTAATCAGATTCGAACTTATTCCATAATACGCAAATCTCTCCGTCGCACCAGCACCTGCAATTCAACACTTGTTCAGCAAAATAAATTCTCCTAAAAAACCCAAAGTTATTTCACAAACAACCAACCTATGATGTAACATGAAGAGCGCCAGTAGCCCGATTGAGATCTTTTGGCGGGTCGACCCTCATGATCCATCATTCCGTTCACAATACCATTTTCTGCTTCACCATTCTGACAACAGACAATGGTGTCCGAAGAAATAAACATTGCAATACTTCTTGAGAGTCCAGATCGAGAGTAGTACTAGAGAGAGTTGTTTGCGGAAGAAAAAAAGCCCCACAGAATTTGGGAAAATTAAAGCCTAGTTTTACGGCATGGCTTTTTGACTTGTCCTTACATTTGCATGTATACGTGGATAGAGTTGTTAGTGCATGCAAACCTACAGTACAACACCTGGTGCGTCCCATTAATTTTTTTTTTAAGCTTGTGGATTTAATGTTTACATTACAACTCCTTGGACAAGTGGGCTACGTCTATTGCTAATTTCAACCAGCCCTGTCCTTCCTTCAAATTCAAATTGGGCCATCTACATTCTGTCCATTTCCACAATAGACAGCAAAAATGAAATAATACTTGTTGTTTATTAATCATCATTTATCAGGTACAATTGCAATGTAATGCTTCATCATGAAACCTAAAATTTTCTTCTCCTTTCCCAAACCGTCTTCTAGCTAATTATCAACGACTACCTAAAATTTGACCTGTTGCATGTAAAAATATGATTTAGCAAAATATAGGTAGGCCATGAATGCCACCACACTGAGGCCAGCAAGTAACCAATAGTAGTAGTCAAGATGAGCCCGGTTCAAGTTATCAGAGAACCAACTGTCTTGATTTTCTCCTCAATTATAATTATCACAAAACTACTCAAAAAGCTCCCCACACCAAATATGCTGAGGTACAGAGCAAGTCCGATGCTTCTCAAGTCACTGGGCACCTGATCGTAGAAAAACTCTTGTATAGTGAAAACTTCGTCTGCAACTCCAAACAACAGATATTGAGGTATCAACCAACATACACTCATTGGAACAGTTTCTTTTGGCATATCCACAAGCCCATATTCTTGACATTTCCTCTCAACTGTCGCAGCAACTGCCATACACACAGTAGAAGAAACTATGCCAACTCCAATCCTCTGTAGCATTGTTATGCCAGCTGGATTCCCAGACAAACTTCTTGCAATTGGTGTCAGAACCTGGTCATACATGGGAATCCAAATGACAACAGAGAGGTTGATGAAAGATTGAAGTGCAGCAGCTGGTACCTCAATGCCTGAGCTTAGCCTCCTGTCCATGGTCACGTAAAGAAGGTGAATGCCTGTGCAAACACAATTCCAAATACTAAACATTAAGACCAAATTGGAATCAGCCTCAGAACCCCTTTTGCTTCTTCAACTTCGCTCACATTACCCCAAAGCTTTGTTTAAAAACCTGAAACATGCATATTTACTTAGCCATGCCATCTTCCTTTGTATTTTTTATGGAAACTTCAACTGATATTATTATTATTATTTCTTTGCAAATAAGCTCTCCAACAATTTCCTTTCCACCAAAGGCAGAACACAAATTTTGGGAAGAAATTAGGGAATTTTATATGGAGATAAAAAAAGAATCTTAATTAAAGACTATAGGAACACTCAATGATGAGGTTGCTTCAGATTGGCAGTCAGATTGGCAGTCAAAAATTTTAACGTACAACTAACAGAAATAGGCACAGACATACTATGAAAGATAGTATATGTTGGTCTCTTACTTAAATTGCTGCGAATAAGGCTGACGTAGAATAGCTGTAGTTTCTTCCACTGATACTGCTGGAGTTTTCATTTTCCGATTACTAATTGCAGTGACAAAGACCCTACCAATTCTCACAAATGGACTTTCCTCTTTATCTATGCTGGTGAATCGGTAAGTCATAGTACCAATAAAAAATATGATTAGAGAAAGACTCATAACGATGCATGGGATACCGAACCCAAGACCCCAACCGAGGTTGTCTTGAATATAGTTTAAGAGAGCGACTGTTGCCAAATTACCTGCGCACATACCAAAATACCACCAATTGAAGAAGGAGCTTCTCTCCTTGTGTTCCTTAGGATCATGGACATCAAACTGATCATGGACTTGCAGGTGAGAAGAACATGCCCCGGTATTTGCAGAATCTTGGTAGTTGATAATATAGTTTGAAAAGGGAAATATAGCAGAAAAGGTCGGGGAGCCAAGTCCCTGAAATCACCCCAAACCCCAAATCAATAAAACACATTCACAGATGCTGATTGAGTTTTAGCGTGTATGTATTCCAATTTCCAAAGCCGAGCAAAAGTAATATATACAGATCGACATGCATCTCGATCAATAGTATAGGTTACAAATCAGAAAATTAGCGTAAATAGCAAGTGCTAAACCAAGACATAGAGTAGAGAGTAGAGAGGCAATTATGATGGTGACCGAGATAAGAATCAGCCACAAAAGCACCTAAAAGAGGCAATAGAGACGCCGCTCCCGACCACGTGTTCACAATGCACTGTTCCATTCCGGCGAACCATGATAATAGGCAAACCTTTCCGCAATTTCAACGCCAACAAACCAGTAACAAAACTAAAAGTAAAATTGAATAAATAGAACGGAAGTTGAATTTAGAAGCGGTTACCTATAATGATCTCCATCCGCCGGAGTTGGAGCGAGGGGCGAGGGGCAGGGTGGCCCTGGTAGTAACGGCGGCTGGAACGAAGTCGTCGCGTAGCAGAGGAGTGGCAGCAGAGTCGACGTCGGTAGGATGGAATTCAACCACCTCCCTTTGATTCCCCACCATATATGTTTGATGAATAAATTATATGTGATTTGTTCTTCATAAAAGAGTTAATGATATTAAGTTAATTTTTGACCAAGTTATTTTCACCATCACTGTGTGTGTAGTCTGTGTTTGTGTGGTCAATGTTTTATTCTAGTCTACTATCGGTAATTGAATGATGCTCTCATTAATATATATACTAATTATTTTTGTTTTACGTCTAATTGATAGATAATAAAATATTAACACGAACAAAAAAATAAAAAAGAAAGAAATGTACAATTGTATAGGTGAGTCATAAGTCATAAACCCAGATTTAATTTGCACTCTCTCTTTCTCGACTTCCATTCTCGTCTCAAAGTCCTCCGCAGATTCGAAAATCTCAGATGGATTCATATGACGACGTTTAAACCTGACACCAAATCGAACCCTTTCCTTGTCCGAAAATCCTTTTTCGAGATCTAAATCTGTTACCCTCAATTAGGAATAAACACCAATTTCCCTTTTTTTTTTCTTCAATTTACAATCCTCAGGTTTCTTCATTCAGATCCGACGAAGCGATGTTCTCCTCCGTCCGATCCTTCTGCATCTTCGTCTTCTTCTTCGCGTTCCTCGTCTCTTCCTCACTCGGCAAGGTGAGATATATTTGTAATTTACCCTTGGATGGCTTCTCAATTTTGTCGTTTGCTGCTTCTAGATCTTGTTTGAATATGTATTTGCCTATAAATTTTATTACATTCGATTCCCTTTGATGCATAACTATTGAGATTTGATTATGGCTGTTCATTTTCTTATGTTATATTCTGGCATTGTTGAGTTAAATGACAAGATGAACGGTAGCTGAAGGTAAATGATAGGAAAGAGCAATGGGCGGTTTTATTTTCTGAAATTAATTATTGTTTTTTTCCCCTCTATGTTGCCACTGAATTATCCACTGTTGCACGAAAAAATTTAAATGGTTGACAAGCGAAAATTGAAATAAACTCAACAGCCCCTTTAAGAGAAGTTGTTTTGGTCCTTTTGCCTTCTTTAGTCATTAAGTTTTTCTTGATTTTAAAGATCAAATGCTGTGCTTTTCATTTAACTGACTGTTTTTTCTTGTGATATATCAAGAAGATGTGCCATAACAGCACGGTGGAATTCCTTTTCTCATCTTTCCATTTACATGAACATGCACATTGTTTCTAGTGCGTACTTCAGTATGCTACATGAAATATATCTATTACTTTTTAATCAAGATCTCTAATTTAGATGTGAACGAAATTGTTTCCAGTCTATATTATTCAATATGCTGAATGAATCCGTTACTTTTGAATGGAAATATCAGTCAATAGAACAAATTATGTCCGGTGTATTTATTCAGGAATTTAAGAGAATTCTGCTCTCTGATTGTGTAATGGATAAAAGAATTGATTGCATGCTCCCCATCGTTCACATGTTTTTAATTGTTTTGCAGTATCAAGACGATGAGGCGGTCACTCTATGGGTGAATAAGGTTGGCCCATATAACAATCCCCAAGAGACCTACAACTATTACAGCCTCCCATTTTGCCACCTACCTGGCAACGCTCCTCACAAGTGGGGTGGTCTCGGTGAGGTTCTTGGAGGGAATGAGCTCATTGATAGCCAAATTGATATAAAATTCAAGAGTAATATCCCGTTTCTGCAACTCATTGGTCCAACTGTTTTTGTTTACCTGAGATTTGTGGTAGTATATGTAGTTAACGGTTTTTCTTTTGCAGGAGACGTGGAGAAGTCTTCAATTTGTGATATTGAATTGGATGCAGTAAAGGCTAAACATTTCAAGGATGCAATTGACAATTCATACTGGTTTGAATTTTTTATGGGTACGCTCATGATTTTTGGCCTTGCACAAATACTGAGTATACGTACCAAATTAGTGTCATTTTCTTTCAACAAACACCTCTTTGTTTCTCTCTAACTTGTGTTCTTTCTGTGTATCTCTTTGGTCGCCTGTAATCAGATGACCTGCCACTGTGGGGTAAGTTTCCAACTGAATAGTAGTGGTTTAGTTCACTGTTCGACTATGTTGAATTCTAATTGAATTGCTAATTCTTTTGGTGAAGGTTTTATTGGTGAGGTTCTTCCTGATAGAAACCGTGATCATAAGCATGTGCTCTTTACACACAAGAATCTTGTCATCAACTATAATCAGGACCAGGTCGGCTTGAATGAAGATGTTATTTTATGTGTTATTGTTTTCCTGTAACTAGATGTAATTAGCTTGTTTATTTTGAATTTGAAATTTGCAATTGCAGATTATTCATGTAAATCTTACCCAAGAAAATCCTAAGGCACTTGATGAGGGGCGAACATTGGATATGACTTACTCTGTCAAATGGGTTCCAACTAACATCACGTTTGCACGTCGTTTTGATGTTTATCTGGATTACCCATTTTTTGAGCACCAGGTACATATTCATTAACATTGTGAAAGATTTTCTTGAGAACATGTGCCAGTCAATTGATCCACTCTTGGAGACTACTGGGTATTATTTACTTCTGCATTTGTATCCATATATTTCGAACATTTTTCTAGAAGGTAGTGATGAGGAGTGAAAAACTTAAAATTATGACGATTCTCCCGGGAAGATCATCCGAGTTTTCTGATTTTGCAGATCCACTGGTTCTCTGTCTTTAATTCGTTCATGATGGTAATTTTCCTTACTGGTTTGGTCTCTATGATATTAATGCGCACCCTCCGGAACGACTATGCAAAGTATGCTAGGGAGGATGATGATCTTGAGACTCTGGTAATGATCTCTGAATTTTTCTTTTCTTCCTATACTAGCTACACTGCTTTGTGTTAATTATGTAATAGCTTGTGTAGCAGGCTTCTATATTTGTTGTGTTAATTGACAATTGTCATATTCTAGTGTTTTTGGAAGCTTTCTTATACTGAACGTTTTTGTCAGGAACGGGATGTAAGTGAAGAATCCGGTTGGAAGCTTGTCCATGGTGATGTGTTTCGTCCCCCTCAAAATTTGGCTCTACTAACAGCTGTTGTTGGCACTGGCGCTCAACTATCGACACTTGTTCTGCTCGTCATCATTCTAGCAATTGTTGGGATGCTGTACATAGGGTAATGCCATAACCACTTTTAGATCTCATTTTAGTCCTTAGAATGAACGAAGCAGATCTGTAGCATTTTTAGTCTAAACTATGCTTGTGAATCACTTAGATAAAAGACACTTTGCTTGTTAGGTAATAAGATTTTGCTCTATAAAACAATATGGCGTCTGAACAGTTCTTTGAGTTATCAAGCCTTTTCATAGTTGGATATGCTTCTGTTTGGTTTGTTAAAAACACAAAAGTAGTCTTACAAACCTCAGGTTGTCTTTCTACCTCAAATGGCTCTGAATTCTGCGAGTCTGGCCTTTCTCTGATCAATTTTGGCCTGGAACTGGAAAAAAGAATACTTGTACAGAATGAAAAGCAAAGTGGATATTTAGTTTCTTGCATAGAGTGGCATTATTTATTGTGTCTGGTGAAACTTTATTGTTAACTTTATTTTGAGAAACCTGGGCCTGTCAAAAAGTTGATATTTGCTTCATAAACTTTACATGGATTCTTAGTAGAAATTTAATCAGATCCAGTTTTTTTAAGTTTGACTGTCACCACTCTGACTACCTTCGTTTTGCCGTATTATCCATTCTTTGTGTTGCCTCGGTTCTCTTGAAATCGATTTTATTTTCTTTTGTTACTAATTTTGCTACGTTGCTGAAAAGTATTACTTCTCCTCAATTGTGTATATTCATCTTAATTATCATAAATATTACCTGCTGTGATGATATGTGACTCAGGAGAGGAGCAATTGTGACTACCTTTATCGTATGCTATGCTTTTACCTCATTCATAGCTGGTTATGTGAGCGGTGGCATGTATTCCCGCCATGGGGGTATGTATCATTTCAACTCAACCTTTATGAAGAAAGAGTTTCTTGTACTTGTTCAGTTCTTATCGTTTGATGATTGTACGACTCTTTTTTCGGTTGTGGGTGGTTTGCTTACTTGTGTTACCTCTTGTCAGGTAAGAAGTGGATAAAGTCAATGATCCTCACAGCATCACTTTTCCCATTCTTGTGCTTTGGCATTGGCTTCGTCTTGAACACAGTTGCAATATTCTATGGTTCTCTGGCTGCCATTCCCTTTGGTACCATGGTGGTTGTTTTTGTGATATGGGCCTTCATTTCATTCCCCTTGGCTCTTCTTGGTACTGTTGTCGGGAGAAACTGGAGTGGTGCACCAAACAATCCTTGCCGAGTGAAGACCATCCCTCGTCCTATTCCGGAGAAGAAATGGTATCTAACACCATCCATTATATCTCTCATGGGGGGATTGCTTCCTTTTGGAAGCATTTTTATCGAAATGTACTTTGTCTTCACTTCCTTCTGGAATTACAAGGTAATATTGTATGTTTTTTGCATAAAGTGGTATGCGGCGATCTCTTTCTTGAGAAATTATTGCAGCCACGCCACGATGCTTATATTTGTGTTTATGTTTTTGGTAGGTGTACTACGTGTACGGGTTCATGCTTCTTGTGTTTGTAATTCTGATAATTGTGACCATTTGTGTGACAATTGTGGGGACGTATTTCTTGTTGAATGCTGAGAACTATCATTGGCAGTGGACATCATTCTTCTCAGCGGCTTCAACTGCTCTATATGTGTACTTGTATTCGATATATTACTATCATGTGAAGACTAAGATGTCAGGCTTCTTCCAGACCAGCTTTTATTTTGGATACACGTTGATGTTCTGTCTTGGATTGGGAATATTGTGCGGTAAGTTTCTTCTCACACGAGCGTTTGGTAAGAAAAGAAAAACGTTGTTACAATGAAATGATAAATAATGTAAAATTGGTATGAATTTCAGGTGCGGTTGGATATCTGGGGTCCAACTTGTTTGTGAGGAGAATTTACAGGAACATCAAATGTGACTAAATTGAAGAATATATAGAGAGAGAATGCTTGCTTGGGTTTGATTGTTGCATGATAAGTTAATATGCCAATGGGGAGATGAGAAAGAATAGAACCCTGCTGCAGCAGCCTCTCCGGAAAAAAAACTTTTAATTTTTTTTTGTAGCAAATGAAATGAATATGTTACAAGTTGGTGGTTGGAACTTGGATAGATATAGACTTTTATTTTACCATCCGAATCTTTGTAGCTTGTATTATATCTTTGCCTCTTATTAATTACTTACACTCTCTGCTTTCATTTTGTTTATTTTGTTCCAAAGTTGATTGAACGAAAATAAAAACTTGAATATTTTAATTAGGTATGTCAGTATGACACACAATTAGATTTAGATGACCTCTCTTGTTCTGTATTTTGGCCAATAATATAATCCCAAGCAAATCCACCGACATGGATAGATATATGCATATGTATATGTATTTCCTCTCAGGATTAGTAATAAAGAAGCAGCCAACTACCAAAATAATACTTGCATAAATGTCTATTGAGTCCCGTCTTTTTCAATACACCTGCGACTTTGCCTTAAAACCCAATAACTGTAGGAATTCGAACTTGACCATTATCTATCTATATAGAATTATTTATTTTCCATTTTTGGTGTGGAAGTGGGATTTCTTGCTCCACAACATAAACCACCTGAAAATCCAGATAAGGAAAATTGATGCAACCCCCTAAAGGAAGAGAGAGTGGAGCCACTGAGCTCAGTCGAAGCTCCTCCTCCGGTGGTGGTGGTCTTGCCAGATACCGCTCAGCTCCGGCTACTTGGTTGGAAGCCTTACTTGAATCCGACGACGAACAACCTCCTCAGCTTCTTCTGGATACCCCCAATGCGGAGGACATCGATCTGGAGTTGTTCGAATCCACCTCTGGCGGTGGGTTGAGCAATTTCCTCAGGATGAACAGTTCTCCCGCAGATTTTCTCTCTCTTCTTAGTAACTCCGAAGCCTACTTTCCCAACTTACCCATTCCGGGGAATCATTTTGATTACGTTTCATCTCCTCCACCGGCTAAGCGCCCCCGCCAGGCCGAGGATTTGGATAAGCTTTCCCCTAAATTAGTATCTTCTTCTTCTTCTACTATTCTTTTGGTATTTATTACATTACTATTTATTGCTTTAGCATTATTTTCCTGTTTTCTTTTTGGCGTTAAGTTCCAACTTCTCTTGCTATTTAGAAAATAGAAATATTGATCTTGAATGGATCCTTATGAAAATGGATTTATGGATCCTTATAAAATGGACTTATGAAATGACAAAAGTCTCTAAACTTTCCATGTTTTTAGCAATAAAAAACTGTCTTGTCTTTATGGTGAAAATTCTTCCATGATACACCTTAGTGTACTAGTATATATGTGTATATTAGATTTGGACGTTTACTTAGATAATAGAACAAGTTAAACTTATGATTATGCATTTGTATCCAATGATGAAATCTGAATCTTGTGTGTATTGTCGGTACAAAATAGTATCCGACTCATTGAATGAAGATATAGTTGTAACATGTAAATAATGTACTCGCCATAAATATTTTGTTGCTCAATGTAGATTGTATGAACTTCATTATGGTTTTGTTTGTGTTTATTACTGCATATACGTGATTATATTTCGTCCTTGGTAATCTCCATGGAATTTGGTGTTTCATGCTGATGACTGCTTCTCTATGCGGGAATGATACTAAACGTATTTTGGTTTTATTGGTGAAGAAAGGAGAATTACAAGATGAACCGTTGGATGTTGAAATGGAAAAGCTTTTGGAGGACTCAGTTATGTGCAGGACTCGAGCAAAACGTGGTTGTGCTACCCATCCTCGCAGCATTGCTGAAAGGGTACTATATATATATATATATATATATATATATATATATATATATATATATATATATATATATATATATATATATATATATATATATATATATATATATATTTTTTTTTTTTTTTCTTGTCAGCTATTTCATGTATAATATCTGTGAATTCTCCCTCTATATTAGGAATTAAGCCTATGTATATGATCAGGTGCGAAGAACGCGTATTAGTGACAGGATACGGAAGCTACAGGAACTTGTCCCAAATATGGATAAGGTAAATTAGTTACATAAGCTCGTAAAATTCCTCCTCTGTTTTAACTTTGTTATCTAGATGAATGTTTGCTGCTTTAACGAGTCACAGCCTTCAATTGATATCTGCACTTACGTGTTATTCGTGTAATAAGTATGTAGAATAATAGTTTGGTTTTGTTGCATGCAGCAAACGAACACAGCTGACATGTTAGAAGAAGCAGTAGTCTATGTAAAGTTCCTGCAGAAACAGATCCAGGTTATTCATTCATTATTATCAACCTATAAAGTGATCATATCCATGTAGAAAATTTTCTCCATGGTGGTTGTTGATGGTTCCTTGATTAACTTAGCTTTACGAGCTAAGGTAATCAATCACACTTATGACCGACTCAGTTTGGCATATTTTTGATTCACTTCCATCACACTTGTCTTTGATTCTGTTGAATTGAACTTTCATTGAAAAACCATGTGCATTTGCAGGAACTTACGGAGCATCAGAAGGATTGTAAATGCTTAATAAATGATTGACCGAAATGACAGACCAAGACCAATTTGTGTGGTATGTTACTCAAAATCCTACTTACTACATACCAATTTATAGATGATCTTTGCTGTGGGAAAAGCAAAGCTATTGTGGGAACCAGTACCACAACTCAGCATCCCACGAATACTATGTTTACTTGGTATGTTTCTGGTGATTCAATGTATAAAAGGTTTGTTTTTGTTAGCTACAAACTTGTGCCGGTGGGACTGTATCCACCATAGCTACCTAGTTAGTATATGTACATATATCTCTGTTTCTGGAATATGTAGATATATCTCTCTATAGTAGAGATTTATCTTCTTGGTGTTTTATTATCCTTTTGAGTCTCTCTCTCTCTCTCTCTCTCTCTCTCTCTCTCTCTCTCTCTCTTGTTGTGTCCAAGCTGAATTATTATTGGAAGAACATTACACACTAACATTAATATAACATGGCAAGAAAATGAGGTACAAAGAACCAAACACATATACATATACACAAAAGCAGAGGAATGTCCTTAAAAAGCATTATGATGAAGATGCTGGGCTATGTGGACAAGGTGCCAAGTAAGGGAGATGATAGTGGCAACATTGAGCATAGATGAATATGTTGAATTCAGCCCTGGCTTCACACTCTTAGGCTTCTTCGCTGCTGCTCCTCCTCCTCCTCCTCCAGTAGTAGTAGTAGTAGTTTCGTCAGCAGCCGCAGAACCAACAACAATTGGTTCATCTTTTCCCACACCTTCTTCCTTTTCCTTCTTCATTCTTTCAAACATCACCTACCGAGTAAAAGACAACAACAAATATGGCCATTGGTTTATAATGATCTGAAGATACCCAAAAGGAAAAAATAGAAGAAAAAGCATACGTATTTTGAAACACCTTGGTTGTGCGAGGCTCCAAGTAGAGCATATTCACCAAAGTCATGACAAGGGAAGCCATAAGGTTGAAGGCTTGCACACCAAGTGATGTTGGAAACCGACGAAACAACAAATGGCCAAGCAGTGCCATTCCAATACTAGAAGCCATAGCCTTGTAAAACAGAGGATATATCTTGCTCTGTACCATTACAAACTGTTGCCTCGGGAGTACACCCCTACCAATTACATAGTTGGATGCAAATGTAACCCACACGCACATCCCATAAGCCACAGCCACTCCCAGCAAATGCATCACACCTGTCAGTGAAGACGGTGACATCGTGTACCTGAAAACAACATCGCCGGCACGTCTCATGATTCCCTTGGAAGCACTCTCCACCAACAATTCTTGTTTCATTTTATCAGAAGCCTTGTGCACAGTACGACTGACCGTCTCTTCCCCTTTGCCAATAATAGACTCCTCCTCCTCCCAATAATAGACTCCTCCTCCTCCTTCGCCCCATGTTTCATACCACTAGCTTTCTCGGCAACTTTATCCTTTGCTTTGGTTGCAACATCTTTGGCTCCTTGTTTCATTTGCTGAGCTTTATCAGAAGCTGCTTGGAGCGTACGACTAACTGTGTCTTTGGCGTTGCCAATCCCGACCGTATCTTCTTGCTTTGTCAATGTATCTTCTTGGTTTATTTTCTCCACAGACTGATCAGCATCATGATGAGGTGAGACTGAAACCTTGGTGTTGCCATTATCATCATCCTTTTCGAGCTCTATCACAACTCCTGGATAACCTTCTGTAACGCCATCATCATCATCATCATCTTTCAAATTCTTCTTTTCAGGGCTTGGAGTGAAAAACCCTGTTGATGTTGCAACAGGTATCATTATTAATACAAGACATATCAATAAACCCACAACTTTCATCATTCTTTTCTTTTGTTTTCCTCCTGTTTTCACTTGTACA
>NW_012194099.1:46817-83187 GCF_000504015.1 Erythranthe guttata
GTATTAGTATTAGTATTAGTACAAATATTAGTATTAACACAAGTATAAGTATCCGTATAAATATTATTATCGGTATCAGTATAAGTATCAGTATCAGTACCACAATATGTATCAGTACCAGTATCAATATCATTATTAGTTTAATTCGGTATCAGTATCAGTATCAGTGCAGTATCAATATAAGTATCGGTATCATTATCAGTATCAATATCAGTATCAGTATCAGTATCAGTATCGGTATCGGTATCATTATCAGTATTAGTATCAATATCGGTATCGGTATCAGTATCAGTATCAGTATCAGTATCAGTATCAGTATCAGTATATGTATATGTATTATATATCATTAGCATTAGATCATTAGCATTTAAATCAGTTTTAGCATAGTATTAGTAATAGTATTAGTATCAATAGTAGTATTAATATTACTATTTGTAATAGTATTAGTATTAGTACTAATATTAGTATTAATATCAGTATAAGTATCCTTATCAATATTAGAATCGATATCAGTACATGTATCAGTATAAGTATCAGTATCGGTATCAATATCAATATCAGTATGAGTATCAGTATCGGTATCAGTTTCAGTATCAGTAACAGTATGAATATCAATATTAATATCAATATCAGTATAGTAACAATATATGTATCAATAGTAATATTAATATCAGTATTATTAGTATTAGTATTAGTATTTTTATCATCATTGTAGTATGAGTAACAATATTAATATCAGTATTAGTATGAGTATCAATATTAATATTAATATTAATATTACTATGAGTATCAATATGACTATCAACATCAATATCATTATTAACATCTGTATCAATATCAGTATCAGTATCAGTGTCAGTGTCAATGTCAGTATCAGTATCACTATTAGTATCAGTATCAGTATCAGTATCAGTATTTGTATCAATATCAGTAAGTATTAGTAGTAGTATTAGTCGTAGTATTAGTTTAGTATTAGTATCAGTATAAGTATCAGTATTAGTATTAGTATTAATATTAGTATTAGTATTAGTATTAGTATTAGAATTAGTATCAGTATAAGTACCCGTAGTACGAGTATCAATATTAGTATTAATACCAATATTAATATCAGTATTACTATTATTAGTAATATCAATATTAGTATTATTATTAGTATTATTATTAATATTATTATTAATATTAGTATTAGTATTAGTATTAGTATTAGTATTAGTATTATTATTAGTATTAGTACTAGTATTAGTATTAGTATTAGTATTAGTATTAGTATCAGTATTAGTATCATTATTAGTATCATTATTAGTATCAATATTGATATAAGTATTGGTATAATTATTGGTATTGGCGTATACATCTTATCTCTTTTGCAATATTTATAAGTTGTGTTGTTGTTTGATGAATGTGCATCACTAATTGAATGTTGTTAGTGATAAACTTGCAAGTTATTTGAATATGATCTATTGTGTTACCTCCATGCTAATGTGTTTGTTGTTAAGTTAGTTATTTTGTAGAGGATTTACATGGTGTAGTAGATTGCATTCTATGAAATAGATTTATACCATATTTTTAAATTATTTCACTTAATCTTCATATCTTGCTTTGCGCCATTCGCGTATTTTTCTTTGTAATATTTAATTGAATTTCAAATGTTACGACTCTGAATTAAGAGATAATTTTTTTATTTCCTTCCATTTTGTTTTACTTGAATTGGTGTTGTTATAAAGAGATAATCGTTTAAATGTTATTATTTTTCTCATTTTGAAACTGATATCCGTGCAACGCACGGGTGAAGTACTAGTTGTGTATGTATAGTAGAATCGATATACCTACCTACCTCCAATTTGACAATAAATGTTAAGTGTTTCCAACCAACCAGATATGATATATAAACCATGAGTTATTAACTGTACGTACAGTTTAATTAGAATTGCCTGCCGGAGGATATATCATATATGTATATGTATTTCAATTATATATATTAATGTCACTGCACACATGATTAAATTATAATACATGTATATCTATATATATATACTCCACAATTCAACTTTAGTTCTCATGACTGACAATTGAAGCCGAGTATCTCTGTTATACAGTGATTTTTTTTAGTATGGGCTAAAGTAAGTACATGCAATACAATGAGGAGTGAGGACAGAACCAAAAATTCAAATATAATGTTTCTACTACACATACAATGATATTTTATACATACAGGTGCAGTACTTCCACTTGTTTTTTATAGTGGAATAATTGACCACCTAGCTAACAGATCAAGAAAAAAATATAATAATTAATAATTGATAAATGTAGCCAAAAAGTCGGCATGTGCTGCTGCATAAGCATTGCATTGCATGTGAATCTGATTGATTTAATTTGCTACAAAACAAAATACAGAGAGATATATACCCCCGCCCCTTAGAGCTAATAAGCTGGCTTCCTCTTCCCCTTCTCACATATCTACCCTACCACATGATATTTACATATTTATATCTTTATTATTGTTATAAGTAATTAGTACTCCATCATATATATATAATAACCCATTGTACGTATTGCAACAGTCTTTATTATTTTATTTAATATTAATATTATTGGGATTACCAAAATCACATTAATATGTTTTTATTTCAACCATCGTCTGATATTAATTATTTGATCATATCTTTCTGTTGTTTACAGTGTCAGTGTGTCACTACATAGTTATTTTATGATTAATAATGTAACATTGTCCTATATGTTGTCGATCTCTAGTTTCATAGTTAAATATATATATGCTTCATAAGCCAGCCATAATAATATTGGATTTAGTGCTCCCTCCCACCAACCTCTATTATTTGTTCAAAACAAGTAGCTACTGAAATTACAGCAAATTTAATTTTTTTACTTTTTTTTATATGCATTAATTATTAATTGCATTTCTATTTTGAAAACCCATTATGTATATATATTGCCCCTATATATCATCATATTATAATGTCTGATCTGACTCCAAGAAGACATATATACCTCAAGATGCTGTTGATGCCTACCAAATCAAGATCTTACAGATAGTAATAACATAATTAAATAAAAATATCACGAAATTGTAATTAATTAATATTAAATAAATCTCTGTTCATTCATAATTATTTCTATCAGCTATGCAAATATTTCATAATTAGTTTGCATTACGTACTGCACTACTTTTTTGGAAGTTGATGAGAGAGCTTTAATTTAAATTTTAAGGTGTGGTTTTGATGCAAAATTAGAGGAACGTACAGAAGAGAGAGTGGGAGTTAAAAGGCGGCTGCTTCAAGGATGCCACTAACAAAAATTTATGTTGTCGTCACTCGCCCATGATTATTATTTATTATTAATTACTGAATATGAATACTTCATACCTAAGTCATATATATATGTATGAATGGAGGGCCATTTAGTCATTTTAATATCTAGAATAAATTAAGTGTAAATTGCCAAGTTTGAAAATTTTGTAGACTCGTCAATAATACAGGTAAGAGTATTTATTGATAGTGAAAGTTTTTATTATTATATTATTTTACAATATGTTATTGATAAGAAGAATTAGAAAAAGGTTTATACTCATGTTATGGATAACTCATAAATCTCACCATGATCAACAGCATATGTATATAGTATATACACAGTCCAGAACAAGACAATTAATAATAATAATAATAATAATGAAAAAGGAAATAGTAATACCATCAAAATCTAATTGGGTTTTTTCAAAAAGTTTTTCTTAGTTTCCAATAATCAATCCATACAACTAATCCCACTAAATTTTTCATCCCCACAAAACAAGTCCCAACCCCACCACTAACCAATAAGTGTGTAAGTACTTACATTATATATACGTAAGATCTTCAAATAAATACCCAACTAAATTACATGACAAATAATTTGTCACAATCTTTGTTGTAGAGAAAGAAATCCAATGTTTATTTAGTCAAATACTACTGAAATAATAATTTAATATAATTTTTTATAAAGAAATCAAAACCAAAATCACACCATTAAGTTACTATATTGTATAAAAAATAATCCGAAGAAGGTAAAAAAACGACATAGGGATCTTCACTGGCCAAAAAAAAAAAGTAGGGTCCCTAAAATAAAATAAGTTTCCTTGGCAACAAAATACAAACGTATGTTGCTGTCTTCTTACTCTAAATAACACCCCCCATGACATCCCCACCGTCAACTATTTTCCTCCACCTATTTTCTTTGTTTCCTTACTCTCTTCTTCTTCTTATTTACTCCCTCTCCCTCCCCCTCTCTCTCTCTCTTCACCCCCCCCACACACACACACACCTACCTGTTTGTTGCCTTGTTTTTTCAACCTTAGCTTTTCTATCCCTTACCTAAATCCCCAGAGAGAGAAAGTTGAAGTTGGTGTAATCATCATCATCAATGGTGAAGCTTGTAGTTGAAGTCCTGGATGCCAATGATCTGATGCCTAAAGATGGGCATGGCAACGCCAGCCCTTTTGTGGAAGTAGTGTTTGAAGAGCAGCGCCAAAGAACTTCAACCAAGTCTAAAGATCTGAACCCTTGTTGGAATGAAAAACTTGCTTTCAATATCCAGAATCCCAGAGATTTTCCAAATAAAACAATTGAGGTTTTGGTCTACAACGACAACAATAATGGACAGCACAAGAATTTTCTTGGAAGGGTTAGGATTTCTGGCATGTCTGTTCCTCTCTCTGAGCACGAAGCCACTCTTCTTCGGTACCCTCTTGATAAAAGAGGTCCCTTTTCTCGGGTCAAGGGTGATATTGCTTTGAGAGTATATGCTGTGCATGGTGGTTTTGATGAATTCCATTCTTTCGATCCAGTCAAGCAAGTTTTGCACCAGGCCGAAGCTGTGGAGAACCACTATAATCATAATCAAAATCAAAATCATCATCATCACAAAGGCCCAGAAACCACTTCTACTCCGCTGCAGGAGATTAATAATACTAATAAGTTTGAGGATGAGTATTACTACAAGGAAAACCACGAGAAAAACATAAAGAAAAAGAAGGAAAAGGAGGTCAGAACTTTTTACTCTTTGGGGACTGGTTCAGGAGGTGGGGGCCCCCCTCCACCGCCTGCTGAAAAGCCAGTTTTCGTGGAGACTCGGAGCGATTTTCACAAGGCCGGAGCAGCACCAGCAGCCACTATGATGCAAATGCAATTTCCGGGGCAGAAACCAGAGTACGGAGTGGTGGAGACTAGACCTCCTTTGGCTGCAAGAATGGGTTATTGGGGAAGGGACAAAACTGCGAGCACTTATGATTTGGTGGAGCAGATGAATTTTTTGTATGTTAGTGTTGTCAAGGCTAAGGATCTTCCTGTGATGGACATGACTGGAAGTCTGGATCCCTATGTGGAGGTGAAAGTTGGGAATTACAAAGGGGTCACTAAGCATTTGGAGAAGAACCAGTATCCCGTTTGGAACAGCACTTTTGCGTTTTCAAAGGAGAGACTGCAGAGCAATTTGATCGAAATTAGTGTCAAGGACAAGGATTTTGGGAAGGATGATTTTGTGGGGAAAGTGTTGTTTGATCTAGCAGAGGTGCCTCAACGCGTGCCTCCGGATAGTCCTCTGGCTCCCCAGTGGTACAAATTGGTGGACAAGAAAGGGGATAAGTTCAATCACGGTGAGGTCATGCTTGCAGTTTGGATGGGTACACAAGCTGATGAAGCCTTTTCAGAGGCTTGGCACTCTGATGCTCACAGCTTAAGCCAGCACAGCCTTGCAAATACGAGATCCAAAGTATATTTCTCCCCAAAACTTTATTACCTTCGAGCCCATATCATGTTAGCACAGGATCTTGTCCCTTCGGACAAAGGACGACAGCCTGATACATTTGTGAAGGTGCAGCTGGGGCATCAAATCCGAGTCACTAGGCCTTCACCAATGAAGCACGTCAATCCAGAGTGGAATGAGGAGCTTATGTTTGTGGCTTCTGAGCCTTTTGACGAGTATATAATCATCAGTGTGGAGGACAGGATTGGACCGGGCAAGGATGAGGTGATTGGAAGGATCTTTATACCGGTTAGAGAAGTTCCACAGAGAGTAGAAACTTCTAAGCTGCCAGATGCCAGGTGGTTTGCTCTCCAAAAGCCATCTATGGCAGAGGAAGAAGGGGATAAGAAGAAAGAGGCGAAATTTGCTAGCAGAATTCTCCTTCGACTCTGCATAGATTCAGGTTACCATGTCCTCGACGAGTCCACCCATTTCAGCAGCGATCTTCAGCCATCATCCAAGCATCTGAGAAAGCCCAGCATTGGACTTCTTGAAGTTGGTATCTTGAGTGCTAGAAATCTGCTGCCGATGAAGGGCAGAGAAGGTAGAATGACAGATGCTTATTGCGTAGCAAAGTATGGGAACAAATGGGTCCGGACCAGAACGCTTCTAGACACCCTGCATCCCCGTTGGAACGAGCAGTATACTTGGGAAGTTCACGATCCTTGTACAGTGATAACAATTGGTGTCTTTGACAACTGCCACATCAATGGGAAGGATGATGTGAAGGATCAGAGGATTGGCAAGGTTAGAATTAGGCTCTCAACCTTGGAGACCGATCGAATTTACACCCATTCATATCCATTGCTGGTTCTTTCACCATCTGGTTTGAAGAAGCACGGGGAGCTCCACTTAGCAATACGTTTCACATGCACAGCCTGGGTGAACATGGTTGCACAGTATAGCAGACCACTGCTCCCAAAGATGCATTATGTTCAACCGATATCAGTTAGGCACATTGATTGGCTACGACACCAGGCAATGCAGATAGTGTCTGCAAAACTAATACGGTCTGAGCCGCCACTTAGAAAGGAGATAGTGGAGTACATGTTGGATGTGGATTACCATATGTGGAGCCTTAGGAGGAGCAAAGCCAACTTCCACCGCATAATGTCCCTTCTTTCTGGGATTTCATATGTCGCCAGATGGTTCGGTGGCATCTGTTACTGGAAAAATCCTCTAACAACTATCCTTGTCCACGTGCTGTTTCTGATACTAGTATGCTACCCAGAGCTGATATTGCCTACAATATTCCTCTACCTCTTTGTGATTGGTTTGTGGAACTACAGGTTGAGGCCAAGGATTCCTCCCCACATGGATGCTCGTCTTTCTCAAGCAGAGAACACTCATCCAGATGAACTAGACGAGGAATTCGATACGTTTCCAACGTCAAGACCATCTGACATTATAAGGATGAGGTACGATAGGTTGAAAAGTGTTGCAGGAAGAGTTCAAACTGTGATTGGAGATTTGGCAACACAAGGAGAAAGGGCACTGTCTATATTGAGCTGGAGAGATCCCAGGGCCACAGCCATCTTTATTATATTTTCATTGATCTGGGCTGTTTTTTTGTACGTTACTCCTTTCCAAGTTGTGGCGGTGCTGATTGGGCTTTACGTGCTGCGCCATCCTCGTTTCAGAAGCAAAATGCCATCAGTGCCTGTCAATTTCTTCAAGAGATTACCAGCAAGGTCAGACTCCCTTCTCTGAGATTATATAATAGCAGAAATTTTTATTTGGTAAATAAATTCAATAAAGTATGAAACAGTTGCCAAACGTGAATTCGCTTCTCAGAGGCATAGCACCTCCCCCTATATCTCCAGTTTATGTATTCAGAATAATAATTTCCGTTCTCTAATTTTTTGATAATATTCAATATTTTATTGAAAGAAGAAGGCAAGCGAAAACCTGAGTATGTGTTGGTGTATGCATGATTTAAAACAAAATAAACACAAAATCCACAGATTTTGAAGTAGAAGACGCGACGAGAGTATGTGAAAATGATAAGAGAGAATAACCTGAGTGCTTGGGAATTTGAGAATATCCTGTTGTTCTTCGTTTCATTAGTGATTGCCGATTCAAGGCTAATGGGAATCTTGTGATTTGGGGCTTCGGCTCCAAAATCAAATTAATGTTAATAGCATGTCAATCACTAATGGGTCGTATTTCATTTCAATTGAATCATTTAGCCCCTAACTAAATAGTAAATACCCATTTTAACATTTTATAATTTAATTATATGTGTTAGTTTCAAATTGAAAGCTGAAAGAAAAAATAAAATGCTTAGAAAATGGACATCTTCCAGTATTCATAATCAACTCAAATCAATAATATGGAGAATATGTGTATGAAAGTGGCAAGTGCAAAGCATTAAGCATGTGACATATATAGGATATAGTAATAGTAGATACAAATTTATAGATAACAAATGTTAATAAAGCATTAATAATAATAATAATCATCTTCCAGTTCCAGTTCCAGTGGTTCCACCACCTAGACCTAGTACCGGTGGTAAGATGTGATCAAACCCAACACTGCTGCTACTATTACTATAACTTGTACTCTACTAGTGTTGTTTACGACGAATCCACTGAATCCCTGATCAGCACCACCATTAACACACCATCCTTGATCATCGTCATCTCCATCATTATTTACTGATGACTGTTGTACTGATGATGTTAATGATAATATTCCCTCAAGCTCCATTGCCACTTGTTTCATCGTCGGCCTATCTTCTCCTCTAACATTCAAACACCTTTTCGCAAGCACTCCTACTCTCGTCACATTTCCCTCATCTACATCTCTCCCCACAATAATAATTTCAAACAAACTCTCTTTCTTCTGCCCTTTCATCACACACACGAAATAATTCGCTAAACTTCTATCCTCCTCAGCCCTATCATATTCATAGCACAACGCCTTCTTTCCTGTTAGCAGCTCCACAAGCACTACTCCAAAGCTGTACACATCGCTCTTCTCCGTCAGTTGATTCGTTTGCATGTACTCTGGATCCAAATATCCAAATGTCCCCTGCACCATTGTAGATAGTTGCTTTTCATCCAAAATCCGACACTTTTGCTGTCAACTTATGGTCTAATAGAATATTAGCCGACTTCACATCTCTGTGTATGACGCAGACGAGTGTAGATACCCGTGTAACAATTGGAATTCACACTTTTGCAAGCATATGTAGAAGAGTTCATCTGGGCATCCTCACAAGTCCCATTTCCAATGGCCCAATCAACCACCATGGGAAGACTTACTACACTCTTCAAGTTGGTCAGATTCTCCGGAGAAAAGGTGAAAGCAGTCTCCTCCACTAGAAAACCGTAGCTGCAATTATTGAAATCCGAAACCTCACTGTAATTGTTGTAGGCTGTAGCTCTTCAAAGCTAACTCCACTCTCCAAACTTGTTTAGGAATAGATGTCTGGCAGCAGCCTAACCCTGGATCAGATCATCTTTGGCATAGCACATGGCAGTGCACCCGGTCTGGTAATTCCGGTTAAGTCGGCGGCCGGAGACGAAACCATAAGTATCGCAGCCGACGATAGTGAACTTATTGGCTGTGTTGTTAACTGTAAGGGAAATGGGGAGGTATATTGAAGGATCGTTGGTTGAAGATCTAGTATGATTTGGATAGTAGCAGTCGTGTGCTATGAACTGCAAGACTGTGAGCTGGCCGTCGAGTGTAATATTTGTGATTTCAATGGTGGAGTTCTGCAAGTATGGTTTTCACATTTCCTCTCTTGTGCCGAAAGGAAATGGGATGTTCACATTCCCACATCGATCGGTGCAACCTGGCTTTGCTATTGATGAGTTACTGGTGCAACTGCAACTGATGATGATGTACTAACTGAGGCATCTAAAGGAAGAAGAAGAAGAAGAAAAAGAAGACCTGCATCATGAAACAATCCCATGATCATGTTATGCATGTTTTCTTGGACCAAGATTATTTTAAAGTAGTATACATGTATATATCATGGAGAATTAATTAATCAATGGTTCTAAAAAAGATATATTTGGAATTTTCAATCAGAAAAGGTTTGTGTGGATGGCTTTATGTAACATGTATTAGCCTTCTTTCTAGAGGAGGGGGGGGAGATCTTTCTGCACTGATTACTATTATTAATATCAAATTGTAAATAATATTAATTTAAATCCCCGGCCTTTTAGGGACGTTAGATTCAGTACAGATTTCGTCTTCGTCAACCCATCTTTTTCATGCTTCCCTGTCTCCATTTATTACAATTACAACTATGGTATATTTTGAATTAGTCTACTACTACTTCAAACATGATTAATTAGTCCTTGTAAATAAGATTAATAAATTGGACTCAACAGACCAAACATAATACACATGGGGAGTAAAATATAATATTGCAATTTCAATGTGCTTTAAAATGAAAAGACGGAAAAAGGATGAATTAAAAGAATTAAAGAATTACTAGAATTAAATCCCCTTCCCTGTTTTCAACCCTAAAACCCCTCTGTTCCGCCAAAACCATTTTCATCTTCATCTTCATCTTCATCTTCATCTTCATCTTCTTTCCTTCAGTCGACATGTATATTTAGACGTGCGTGACTTAGTGGAACTCTTTCTTTCTGTATAGTTTGAATTGGGAGTGAGATGCACCATAGTGATGCAGAAACTGCTGCGCAGAACCCCCGTTACCCCGCCTATTTTATTGGTTAATACTCCCCTCTCTCTACCCGTCTCCAACGCTGCCTTTCTTTCTATAGGCTTTTCCGGCGGCCCCCCCAAAATGTTTTCTTCCGCCCACTCTCTCCACCATCCTCATCCCTTGAACCATCCAAGAAAATCCCTTTCACCCCCCACGCCTCAGGGCCTTCTTTTCAAGAGTTCCTCTCCCTGCACTTGTTCTTTTGAGAACAGCAGCAGCAATACGGTGCCGTTGAGGGCCTGGGTGGTATCCAAAGACACTAATAAATATGCTACTCTCGGTGTTGGTGTTGGGTCCCACAGAGCGGCATGGTTCACTACACTTGCTGGTAATTCGAGTAAATGTTGTGAACTTCCTGCGTCAGAGGAGGGAGAGAATGACGTCGAAAATGTGAAAGGGGCGGAGGATAGGAGAGTGCAAAGGAGGCAGAGGAGTGGTGGAGCTGCCACTTTGTTGGTGGGGAGCCCGGATTTACTCACCGTTCCAGGAGTGGGTCCCAAGAATTTAAGGAAGCTGGTGGAGAAAGGGTTTGAGGAAGTAGCCCAGCTCAAACAGCTCTATAAAGATAAGGTATTTTACTGATGTGGTATGGTGCTGCTTTGACTTTCTTGGTTATTTTGAGCACGTTGAACTTTTGTTGTTTGGTATTCTTTTTGTCGGGCTTAGACTGTTGGTGTATGGGAAAAAAACAGGAAAAATTAAGTGAATTTTAGTTTCATGCCATAAAAAAGTTGTGTTGACTTGCAGAATTATGTGTCATGATTGTTCCGGTTGTGGCCTGAGATTGGTGTGGGTTATGTAGAAAAAAAAAGGGGTTCTTGGTTGACTTGTATTTTATATCTGTATTCGTCCGTGGGGAAGGATTTTATATCACTTGTGCAGTTAGCTTACAACATAATAATAACACAAGCAGGTATTGTTGTGATGCAGTTTTTCGGTAAATCAAGTCAGAAGATGGTGGAGTTCTTACAGAGTTCAGTGGGGATCATACACAAGAACCATGCTGAGAGTATAACTACATTTATAAAGGAGAGTGTTGATGAAGAGCTGAAGGAAAACAGTGTAAAACCTGCTCAAAAGAAGAGAATAACTTTATGTGTTGAAGGCAATATCAGTGTGGGAAAGTCTACGTTCCTGCAGAGAATAGCTAATGAAACAATTGAGCTTAGAGACCTTGTGGAGATTGTTCCTGAACCAGTTGACAAGTGGCAGAATGTGGGTCCAGACCACTTTAACATATTAGATGCATTTTATGCGGAGCCAGAGAGATACGCATATACCTTCCAAAACTATGTATTTGTTACAAGAGTTATGCAGGAGAGGGAGTCATCTGCCGGCATTAAGCCCCTCAGACTAATGGAACGGAGTGTCTTCAGTGATAGAATGGTATGTAATAATATAACATCAGATGCATTTGGTATCTAAATTCTCTCATTAATCAATGGATTATTTCTGCTGATAATGCACTTTGTTATCAAGGTTTTTGTGAGAGCTGTTCATGAGGCAAAATGGATGAATGAGATGGAAATTAGCATTTATGACTCATGGTTCGATCCGGTTATTTCAAGCTTGCCTGGTCTTATTCCCGACGGTTTTATCTATTTGAGGGCAAGCCCAGATACCTGCCACAAGCGTATGATGTTGCGTAAGAGAGCAGAAGAAGGCGGAGTAACTCTAGATTATCTGCAAGGATTGCACGAGAAGCACGAGAGCTGGCTTTTCCCATTCCAAAGTGGAAATCACGGAGTTCTTTCTGTCAGTAAGCTACCAAACGAAGTCGATTGGTCTTTGCATCCCAATATAAGGGACCGTGTGTTCTATTTGGATGGTGATCATATGCACTCTAGTATCCAAAAGGTGCAAACTCTGCTTGCTTATATCTCAATTGTTTTCCAGGACATTTTGTTTTTCTTTATTGTTCTTTTTTATATATGTATATTCTTTTATTTTGGTTTGTGCAGGTTCCTGCATTGGTTCTTGATTGTGAACCAGACATTGATTTTAGCAGAGACGTAGACGCTAAGCGGGAGTATGTTCCTTGTTGAATTTCTCTGTTTTTTGATAAGGGTATCTTTTATACTTGTCTCGTGATGCAATGTTGTAAATTTATTTTGTGCTGGATTTATTGTGTGTGAAGGTATGCACGACAGGTGGCAGAGTTCTTTGAATTTGTGAAGAAAAAGAAGGAAGTTAGTGACTCAAATGTTGGAGAAGATGCATTAAAAAGCAACCCGGTAGTGTTACCAAATCATGGAAACTTGTGGATGCCGGGAACACAACCTTCCCTCAACTCGTTGGATTTCAAAAAAGCCATGTCATTCATGTCTCAACAGTGAACTAGTGTGTGCTTCTTCTGTCTTGAGATTTTATGTAAAAATATGTTTATTAACCGCCACCCAACTTTTAGAGGTATCAGGAGGAGTTGTAATTTTTTATCGATTGTCTTCAATGAAAGCTTGCGTTGTTTAGATACTGCAAAGAATGTCTTTCGTCTTCATCAGAATCATATATGACAAGTAAAACAGAAACAAACTTGTAATCATATTTACAACAACAATGAGGGAATTAAATCACCAAATAAAATAATAATTCTTTGAGGATGTTCAGCAAGTCCAGGAGGAACATCTCTTAAAAACATGCTTCATCTGCTTGTCTTGTTCAAGAGAAATCATCCCCAAGTTAGAAGGATCCTCCAACATCATTTTTGCGACTAAATATCCAGCAATTGACCATGTCTGGTTTTTCCTTGCTTGCTTACCTATATACCTTCCCAGTTTGCCATCATAGTATTCTGGCCACCCATCCTTCCCCAAACGGCTCTCTGCTATATCTATTGCTCGTCTTGCAATCTGCGGCCTCCCAGTTTTGATCGATGCAGCTGTCACCATCCATAACAGCACTGCAATATACACACATTGCAACATTATATATTTAGATATTCGTAATTATATATAGTGAAAGCAAATGACTATCTATACCTGGCCAAGACCCTCCATTATGATAACTCCATCTTGTATTCTTGGGATCACAGCCCGTCACTATTCGCCACTCATGATTTTCAATAGCTGGGTAACATATTTTCATAGGCATCTCTCCAACCAACTCCTCCCACCTTCCTTCAATCAGGTCCATTATTGCACATGCTTGCTCATGACTGGCTAGAGAAGACAATATTGCCACACAGTTGCCCAATGCAAACCACCTAAAATCCATCCTCGCCGGACTTACATTTCCGACGAAATATCCGCCACGTGTCGGCATAAAGTCGAACACCCACTCCGGTATCGAATCCGGAATTACGTTAAACTTATTCACAGCAGTATGGGAATATTCCTCTGTTTTATAACGATATATATCATTTAGTTGCTGGAAATCGATCCAAAAGTAACTTCTCATATGATAGCTCAAGGCGTGCAAACGCTTTTCTATTCTCTCGATGAACTCTTGTCCTTCTTCGTCTTGCTTCATCATTACGAGAGCACATCTTAATGCCATAAAGAAGAGTGCTTGTATCTCAATAGGGTACCCATATATTCCCTGTTAAAATACTTCAAATATGACAACAAAAAAATGATTAATAAAGAGTGTTAGGAGAGAGAGAGATTTATTCATTCTGACCATTCTACGATCGATCATGGAGCAACCATCGGCACAAAGCAAAGTGGGGAATGTGTCGAATCCTTCAGAGAGACAGAGCGTGAGTATAAGTCTCATACCCTTTTGGCATTCTGCAGTTTCGGCAAGAGATAAATCTCCTGTGGATTTTGTATAAGCACGCAGAAGAATAATCCACCAGAAACCAGAATCAACAGGAGCAACTCTGCCGATAGCACTCTCACCAAAATCTGCAACTATGGTATCCGTTTTACGAACAGGATGGTGAAGAACTTTGAAGCTAGCAGGCATAGCACCCTCACCCAATTTGAACCTATCTATTTTCTTCTCCCACCCTTGTAGCTGAAGTGTCTTGAGTAAAAAGTTCTTCACAATATCAGGCTCACCGTTCATTAGAAAAGCCAGGGCACTCGGTACAAAATCTCTAACAAAAACCTGATCGTAATTCAAGACTTCTTCAGAAGCATGATCGTAAGCAGCGATTGTGCCGACCGGTTGACCACGGAAGTAGACCAAGGAGCGTCGAAGCGCCTCCCACGCATCTGCAACAATCGGATGAGGCTCGAAAGAATCATCAGCTGCTGATGATCTGGTGGGGCTGTCCAATGGTGAGTATATACTCTCGTAAGTATCTAAACCTCTGATTAAACCGATTGATAACTCGCTGAGTGACCTATCGTCGAATGATATTTTCCGCTCTATGTTTAATCGTGGCTTGCCGATTAGCTTTGAGAGATCGTAGTCGTTGATTGAGCTAACATTTGTAAGTCCAAGAATATCTTTTGCAACGTCAGTTTCCTTCTTCTTACCATCCAAGACGACATTAACACCATCCATGATTTATGTTTGATTCCAAAACAAAGATCTTCTGAATCACAGAGAAATTCTCATCATCAGACCACACAAGGCAAATAACATTATCATGCATGTGTACAAAAAGAGGATAAACACAAGCTTTTACCAAGTTTTAGAAAGCCAAAGTAAAGAAGCCTAGCTAACAACCATATGTAAAGAAGAAGAGAAATTAACAACCATACTATATATTAATAAGCTTAATTACCTTACCCACATGCAGTGGAAGCTAAGTCTATAAATAAAATCTTTGGCTCTGATTTTGCCGAGCAATAACGACAGGTTTTGTCATCTATTTAATAATTAAGTCAGCAACTTTACAACAGATTTCATGTGAGTGATGTGAGAAAAACTTGGGAAACGAAGAACGTAAAACTAAGCTGATAATTTGAATGACTTGCATCACGTAAAAAGAGAGAGCAACCACGTGTATTGCAGAAGAGAACAGGAGGTACAGACATTGAAATCCTATATAATAAGAAAAAGGAAACTAAGTCGTTGAATAATGGATGTATATATCTGAAGCAAACTAATAAATAGTTAATGCGAATAAGAATGCAGAAGAAGAAAATGAAATAGACAAGAATGCATGCAGAACAAGAGATGGTGCAATCAATATAACCCACAAAATTCAAAAGATGAATAAGGTTGCAAATTAAAAATAAACAAGAGAGGTACGCACGTATATCGTCAATTAATATATAAAAGATGAAGAAACATGATGATGCATGTATACGTACGTATAATAGAATTAGAGGGCAAACCTTGAAGATGGTTGGATTTGTGAGACAGGAAATAATATATATAATTATATATAGGGGATGAGCCAAAAAAAAAAAAAAAAAAATTGTAAAGGAAGAAGACAGGAAAAACATATATCGATCAATAATATGATGATGATGATGAGCATGAATGCATGTTATTCGAATCTTCTTTCTTATAAATTTTATAGACCAACCAACCAACCAACAAATTAACATCAACCAAACCAGAAAACACTGTCGTCTGCAATGCAATGTGAATAGACAGACCGGTGAGAAGAGAGAGAGAGAGAAAGAGAGATGGATAAAATATTTTTTTCTTTTTATATAAACTTATCCAAAACAACCCTAATATAATCACCCTAACCACAATTTCCTTACCCTGGCTTTCAGGACAACGTGCTTCATATGTACTAAATTTAGAACCTCACATGTTTTTCTTTTACTTATTATTATTATTAATAATTTAATTTTGATATCTGCTAAACGACCACATGCAATGACTTATGACCCCCAACCCACCGACACCTCTCTATTTGCATCTGAAAAATAAAGCAAAAGTGACCTCCCCTCTGACTTTCATACAATTGAGTAAACAAATTTCACATTTTCATCTTAAAAATAATGCACGCTTATTTGACTTTGAAAAAAAAATCAGCTAATTATTAAAATTCTTACAAAATATTTGATTGAGATTCTCTGTCATCAAATAATCTGTAATTATATTAGAGTAATGTGTACCTCTAAAGAGATATGATTACTTGATTAGAGTATAATTTAAAAAAGAATTAATGGGAAATTTAAAAAAGAATTAATGGGTTCATGCTATTGGGTCTCTCTAATTTAAACAATTGGGCCAGACAAACAATTAGCCCAATCTATCTACAGGTTTTGTTGATCCATAACTAATTCAGATTCCTTTTCGTTTCAGATCCACCAACCACCACCATCATCATCATCAATTCATCATCACGCACTGCGTTTCTTTCTCACGCCGACTGTTGTGTGAGTTGCGACACACAGAGCGAGAGAGAGAATCCGACCGAAGTTGTTGAATCTCTTCTGTTATTACTGTTATGCAGTTGAAACCTATCAAGACATTTGCAATAACACTCATGTTAGGGTTTTCACTCATCATCCTCTTCCTAACAACTGCCTTTCTACAAACCCCATCTGCCAATTCTTCAATCCCATTACCTAATTACTCTAGTTTTCACACCCTTTCAACAAGTTCCACCACCCCACAACCTTTCAAAGACTTATTCAATGCATACAAAAATTGGGATTCCCAAGTGGGTTGTGCCAACTTCAGGGAAAAACACACTGACTTATCTCTAAATAGGTCAAAGATCTCGTCTTTACAGAATGTTCAGGGTGAAATCCATTGTGCTGATTTGCTGATGAACCATGTCTCTATTCTGGTCAAAGGCTGGACTTGGATTCCTGATAATATGGATAATTTGTATAGCTGTAGATGTGGGTTGACCTGTTTATGGTCCAAATCTTCTCTTCTTGCTGATAATCCTGATGCCCTGTTCTTTGAATCCGTTACTCCTCCATTCCAGGTTTTTACTTCTTCCACTTACTTTTCCATTGGTGCACTTTCTGTTTATTCGGATATCTCACTCAATTTTAGGGTTTTTGCTTTCTTTGTTCTATGGTTTACACTCTTAAAAAAATACTTCAAGATCAATGTACAATTTCAGTAACTGCTACTTTGAGTTCCGATTCTTGTTCATTGATGTGATAGTTAGCTTTTCATCATCACTAATATAGCTCTGCCTGTTATATTTTGCAAGGATAATGTGTCTCAATTTTAAATGGTCCAAACATTATCCCCTGAATCGAAATTTCAAAATTCTTTAAGCAGGAAAAAGATTTAAGGATAGGCGAATAGAAGCCGCCTTCACCACCTTCCCATACGACTATCGACTAGAATTTTTATGCATCTTGGTATCAACACTGAGCCATATTTTAGTGTAAATCCTTCTCCTTCACCATTGAGCTGGCATCATACATAATAATTACCTATTGGTATTGGAAGGAGTAACCGGGAAAAAAATCCCAGTTGATGAGTTGGGAGGCAACTGCATAATCAAGGGTTTCAGGATTTTACTAATGTTTCTCTTAAACAAGATTTATGGATTCGCATATCTGACTAGTTTATTTTGCTTGGTCTATTTCCACATGACCCGTGAGTTTTTCGTTAAGCTTCATCATACTAAGTGTCATCTTTACTTTTGATAGAGACAAGATGGTGATCCACTTCGTGTATATATGGATCTTGAAGCTGGCAGAAAGAGGTCGAGCTACGAGGACATCTTTATAAGTTATCATGCTAAAGACGATGTCCAGTCAACTTATGCTGGGGCGCTCTTTCATAACAACCGAAATTATCAATTATCTTCCATTAAGAACAACGTAAGTCTTTTTCATGGAACAATTCTATAGTTAGTCACCATACATTTGTTTACTATTTTTATTTATTTTTTTTAAATTTGGTATTTGAAGGACACTCTTGTTTATTGGTCTTCATCACGGTGCTTGCCTCAAAGGAATGAGCTTGCTAAAAAGCTACTAAGACTTTTGCCCCACCATTCTTTCGGCAAGTGCTTGAACAACATGGGAGGCATAGACAGAGCACTCTCTCTATATCCTGAGTGTGTGAAGGATCCGAATGAAGCACCTAAATGGTGGGATCATCTGCATTGTGCTATGTCCCATTATAAGTTTGTCCTGGCAATTGAAAACACTATGACAGAGAGTTATGTGACGGAAAAACTGTTTTATGCACTAGATTCTGGAGCAGTTCCCATATATTTTGGTGCCCCAAATGTGTGGGACTTTATACCTCCTCACTCGGTTATAGACGGTACACAATTCAGTTCCATGGAGCAACTGGCTTCTTATGTCAAGTCTGTAGCCAACGATCCTATCGCATATGCAGAGTATCATGCATGGAGGAGATGTGGTGTATTAGGTAATTATGGAAAGACTCGTGCAGCTAGTCTCGACACTTTACCTTGTAGGGTATGTGAGGCCGTGAGCAGAAAAAATGGGAGAAATGCAAAGGCTTTTTAAACCAACTGCCCGATACTTTTTGATGATTTTTGCGTGATAGTACATTGTTAGAGAGTAGTATATACAAGCACTGAGAATTAGATGTAGAAAGACTTGAACGCTGACAATTCGAATTGTACAGAATTTTTTGCTGCTAACTTTAACTCGTGCTTATATATATATATATATATATATATATATATATATATATATATATATATATATATATATATATATGTGTGCATAGAAAGGATGGATGCACTCTGGGAGATGATACAAGTATTTGGCCTTTTTACTCTTGTTCTGTAAGGATGAATTTGTTGTGAAGAATGATTTCCAACTGCAATTTACTTATTTACTCTATTGTTTTTACATTTCTCTCTCTCGGGTAAGGCCAAAACGGGCCTTTAATTGATTTTTGCTGGGCTTTTAATTGTTGGGCCGTTAAATGAAAATATTATCATTTTTCATAAGGAAAAATAAAATTAGTAAAATTTGGAGTACCCACAAAATTATCAAAAAAAAAAAAAGAAAAACTAATTTAATGAGAAGTTGTTCATAATTCGGCCCATTAACCCGTTTGAACGGCGCTCATCTCGCAACACTTTTCTTCTGATTTGGGATAGTCGAGTAGGTACAAGACGACACTTTCTCCCTCACTCTCGAATCAATCGATAACCCCTCACTGAAGCCGAAGCCGCCGGAAACTATGGAGAATCTGGGCCTCGTTTCTTCACCCAAAATTGTGCTTGGAGTCTCTCCGAATCCTAGGAACTCGGTCATTTCCAGCAAACCATTGGTAGGTCTTCCTAATTTACTCAAGAAAACCGGCAACTATGGCAGACACACCACCATTCACACTTCCTCGCTCCAAGTCCTTTCTTTGTTTCGCTCGCCTAAACCCACCAAAACTATAGGTAACACACTCTTCGATTCCTGTGTCTGTGTAATTCTTTTTTTGTGTCCAAACCCTGATTTTTGTTTTCAAATATACTCCCTTGCAACTACAAAGAGTGGAACTCTGAAACATAACCACTCTGCTGATTGTCTTTCCCTAGGACACTATACAACTAATACTCTCTCTATGTATGGATTATCATTTTTTTTAGAAGGTGGGAGTGTTCCTAAGCATGCCACAATTCTTTCGGAAGAACTTTAGCTATGTTGCACTGGCATGGCAACTTATTGTTACTGCGTTTCGGACTCACAATTCATGGAAACTTTGCGGTCCATTTCCATAATTACTGAAAAATTAGAAACGCTTTTCAGTAGTACACCCCTAATATTTGTGTTCCTTAATTTTGATAAGATTTTGATCACCAATTGTAAATTGATAGTTGGTGCTTATATTTATGTCAATAAATTATATGAAAATATACAAAAACATTATAATTTATAAGTGTGTGTGTGTGTGTGTGTGTGTGTGTGTGTGTGTGTGTAATACACATGAGTTCTTAGTTCATCTGTCTATGCAACATGGATGGCGAGCTTCTTATTTAACTATAGACGTAAATTGGTTCTAATTTTGCAGATTAGGAAATTTTACTTGGAAATAAGTAAACATCGTCTCAAATCAGTAAATATTTGTATGCACTGGAAGTTAAAAAACCGTTATGTATTTGTATCTGCATTTAGCTTGTTTCAGCAATCGCTTTATTGTTTTGCCATCCATTACTGCTATTCTTTCGTATCCTTTCTGTCATGTTCTTCACGATGTCTTCATGCTGATTATCCTTCTATGTCAATCCGTTCAGTGTCAGAGAAAGCTGCGAAGGATCGTTTTGCTACTATATCTTCAAGTGGCCAAGAAACTTCCTCAGTTGGTGTAAATCCACAGCTTTCAGTGCCACCTTCTTCTCAAGTGTATTCATCGCCTCCCCTTCCTCCCCTTGGTTTTTACTGCTGTTTGATGATTGGATTTTATTTCTTTGATATGGAGTATTTTTCATTGTTCGCTGACATGCTATCTAACTTTTGCTTTCTCCCTTTTCCCCTATCTTTATCTCCCCTTGTCTCAAAATAGGGGTTCACCTCTCTTCTGGATTGGTGTTGGTGTAGGTCTGTCAGCACTTTTTTCATTTGTGAGTCCGGAAACTGCTTGTTATTTTTCCTAGATTATTTTTTCGTTTCCTTCCAACTTGATGTTAGATTGGCTTCTCACTTACTATCTGAATTACTGTTGCAGGTGGCTGGTAGATTAAAGGTGAGTAACTTCATACAAGACACAATTGCGTTTATGCATTTTATTGGCATTCGCAACTGTACATGTTGGTTTTGTCGTTTAAATCAGTAACAATGTTGTCAAACTATCCATTCCATGAACAAGATTGATAATGCATATCACATGATGTGTATGGTATTAGTGGTAGGCGTAAGTCAGGCATTGACAATGGCTGATTTTCATGTATCTCACATTCTCATCAAAATCTCAATATGGCAGAAATATGCTATGGAACAAGCTTTTAAGACCTTCACACAACAGATGAATACTCAGAACAGTCCATTTGGTAATGCTGCATTTTCACCTGGCTCACCCTTCCCGTTTCCACCAGCCACGAGTCCAGCATTAGATCCATTTAGAACTTCAACTCCTCTGGCATCTCAGCCTATAACTGTGGATGTACCTGCATCAAAGGTGGAGGACCCTCCATCCATATCCGTTAAAGATGAAGTAGAACAAGAGACTGGACCAAAGAAATATGGTATTTCCCAAGCCCTTAAGTGTCCTCAATATGCATATTTGTTGTCTTGATGCAGAACATTGAAAGAGGAATTATAAATATTTTCTTACTCATTTTGGTGGATCTTCTACATTATGTTCCAAAGTGCTTTCCATACCCCGTGATCTGAATCAATTTTATTGTTGTTGCAGCTTTTGTAGACGTTTCACCAGAGGAAACATTGCAAAAGAATGCCTTCGAGAACTACAAAGAATCAATTCAGACAGATTCACCAAAGGATCCCCAGTCTTCACAGTCAGTAAGTTGGACACTTATCAGGGACTGCTCTTGTAATTTATGATGGCATTATTGTTATTTTAATTATTTGAACATCTGCAAAAGGTTTCTCAAAATGGCACGGCTTGGAATCAAGGAGCAGGCGGTTCAGAAGGCCCCACTACCAGTAAGTTGGGAAATCATTTATCATTCTTATGTAGCTATTGTGTTTGCAACAATATACTGAGCTATGAAAAAAAATACTTGGAATTATCAGAGTTTGCGAATTCAAGAATAGTTCTTGTTTCTGAAGTATGTTCATATTTCACGAGTTCTGATAAGAGATCCCAAATACACATCTACTCTTTCAATGAACAGGTAAAACAGCCCCTCTCATGTCAGTGGAAGCATTAGAGAAAATGATGGAAGATCCAACAGTACAGCAAATGGTTTATCCGTATGATAGCCTCTCTCCTTATATTCGATTTTCATAGAGTCTTGTAATATCGATAAACCTTTTATTTTACATATGTCCCGGGTCCAGTGATATTTTATAAATATAACCATTTAAGTGAGAAGGACAGTGATAGCTCCACTTATTTATATTTTGACTTGATTTTCTGTGTAGGAAACTATATCCTTGAAAACTATCTAGATTTTTTAGTTGTTACCTATCTTATTCTTAGTATTCGCCATAAAACATTTACCTACTATTGGTTCATTTTTCCTTATAGTTACTTGCCAGAAGAGATGAGGAATCCTACCACCTTTAAGTGTAAGTTCATTACTCCATTGAACTTCGATTTATACCTCGATTTTAGTTATATGCAAGGCGTTATGTTTCATACTACATGTCTATTTTGTTGCAAAAGAATGGCAAACGCAAGTCTCCATCAATTTTCTTTTGCAGTAGCTGATAAAAAAGTAATGTTTTGCTGCAGAAGTTTATTAGGTGTTTATTGAGTCATTCGTTCTATATTGTAATAAATTTGGTTCTATTGGGAAGATTACAACAGAACGCTAAAGAATTCAAAAGACTTTTGTGTGTGACACAGCATGCAACATTTCCTTGACATTCTGGAGGCAGTTCGAAAAACTGCAAATTCCTTCCTCACAAAGTTTCTTTTTATAGACCATAATAATCTTAAAAAAAAACTGAAAAATCTCAATTTTCTGTCATAATCTGTTCAAATATGTGCATTCAGACTTGTCTGATTATGATTTGTACTTTAGTCCCATTTTCTATCATTGCAATTCTTTATGGCCTTCGCGTATATGCTACAGGGATGCTACAAAATCCACAGTACCGTCAACAGCTTCAAGACATGCTGTAAGTATTCTTCAATGATGATCATGCATATGTTTTAATTTCTGCATATCTCATGAGTTGCACTTCTCATGGATTCAGAAAAAAATGAATTTGCTAATTTCCATACCACATTGTTTTCACCACTTAGTTTACATTTCTACACTGTAAGTCCACGAAATTAGGAAGTGAAAAAGTTGGTTAAATTGTTGATGTCGTGAATAAATTTGTCTTTATCTAATCATTCAGAATCTTGTTCTAACTTCTTTTCTGCTTTATATTTCCAGAAACAACATGGGGGGAACTCCGGAATGGGACAACCGCATGATGGACTCGTTAAAGAATTTTGACATCAGCAGTCCCGAAGTCAAACAGCAGTTTGGTGAGTATTGTAGTAATTATTGTTAGCTCCTTGTTTATCTACCGTAAACTTCATTCGTTTTAAACCGTAAACTTCAGTCTGTGAAATGATAAAATTAATATTTAATGTTTATTCCGAACATGAAAGATAAAATCGAGGCTCTTTTACTTTCATCCACTTAGTTCCTTCTCCATTGTGTTTATTGCAGATCAGATAGGCCTTACACCTGAGGAAGTCATATCTAAAATCATGGCCAATCCTGATGTTGCTATGGCATTTCAAAACCCGAGAGTTCAAGCAGCTATAATGGATGTATGTAACTTTACTTCCTAGCAATAAAATGCCTGTTCAAATCTTGCTATGCAAATTATCTTGCCTTATCTTGATGTGCTTATGAATTTCTGGATTTTGTGTTTGATCATTTTTGCAGTGTTCACAGAATCCTATGAGTATTGCCAAGTATCAAAATGACAAAGAGGTAAGATTAAATATAGCCTGAGATCTTTGCGGATTTCGTTTATCGAACTATTTGTTGGATGTTGGTTTATGGTGAACCTTAGTTAATGTTGCTGCACTTGGATTTTGAATATAAAAATCTGTTGACAGGTCATGGATGTATTCAATAAAATATCAGAACTCTTCCCAGGGGTAGCAGGTTCTTAAGTCTGTGTAGCCACTCTTTTGTTTCCGTGCTAGAACAAGAAAACGCAGCCAGCCACAAATTACTGCTTCCTGAGTGCAAATTCACAAGAGAAGGTTGGCAGCATCATTAGCTTGGTTTATCAAATTCCAGTATCTGCATTTTGGTCATCAGTGAGTAATAGTGTAATACATAATAGTTGGCTCGGGCACACACACCGTACAAGTTTTGTTAGCTGTTCCATCCATTTGAATACTAAATCGTGTATACTCGCGTACTTGTGCCTTCTATTTATTGTAACTTCATAATGACCTGTGAATTTCCATAATGACCCACAACTTGGGTTGCCAATATAACTCTACGGAGTTGCCAATATAACTCTACGGAGATGAATAATTCATAATAGACGAAGCACAATTGCTCATATGAAGTTGGTTGGTAACCAAGACACGCAACGCAGTCCTTTTTATTAGGTAAATTTGGAACACTTGCATCAAATGGTAAAATTATGAAGCATTGAGCAACTGGCTCTTCGTCCCCATTAAAATCTTAAGAATAGCAAAAACTTACATGACGACTGAGTAAAATAAAAGGCAAAATTGGAACAGAAAAGCAAACCAGTAATTATTATTATTATTTATACCGATTATGATCAGTATCGTCCTGAAAATACACGTACAGACAGACAGGGTCCAAATAACAAGTCAATTAAGTAAGGGGTCATGCCTCCTCGTGGCAACAATTTCCCTTGGCGTCGTGACTTTGTTTATTATTTTCTTCATTTTTTCTTCCATCGTGATCGTGATCGTGATCGGAATCATCATCATCATCATCATCATCATCAAAAGGCTTTTCTTTATGAAAAATGCAGCATTTTTTGGAACTCTTCTTGTTCATAAATTCATTATCCACCGTTCCTTCTTTCCACGACACCGACTTCTTGGGGCGCCTCAATTTCAAAACTAAGGAATCCGTAATTTGTGGCTGCTGTTGACTGGACGATGACGCCGTTTCTATGATTATCGTGGTGGATAGTGCGGGGATTATTTGTTGTCTGCCGGACGATCTCGCCATTGTTATTGTTATTGTTTTATTTGTGGGTGAGTTTATTAGGTTTTTCGATTTGGGGGAATTTCTGTTTTATACGCGGAGCAGTTGGGGGTGGATTTGTTGGCAATGGGCTGGAACCACTATTACCGGACACCCCTTTTCTTTTCCCCTAAATTTATTTAAATTTAGGGTAAATTCCACTTTACTCCCTCGTACTCTGCCTGAGAGTCACTTTGCCCCCTCGTACTCTCAATTTTATCGATTTACCCCCTTGTACTTGTACAATTTCTCAATACAGCCTTTTTCTTCATTTTTTGTCAATTTTGACTGTAACGCCATTTGGTCAACTCTGTAAATTACAAAATTGCCACTGTCTATAACGCGTCGTTTCTCATCCGTCAATATTGTCATTTCTTCTTCTCCCACCAGTTCCCCTTCCAAGATATCCCCAAATTGAACTCCTAACTTAGTAAAAATCAAGACCCAAAAATTGATCGATTCCACCCAGTGCAAAGAAAAAAATATATGAATGTGTGAAACTTTCTCTTTTCTAATCTCGAGAGTCAAAATCGAAAAAATTCAAGATTTACGTCAATATTTTGACTCTTGACCAAATGGCGTCAGAGTCAAAATCGAAAAAAAGTTGATGAAGAGGGTTGTATTGGGAAATTGTACAAGTACAAGGGGGTAAATCGACAAAATTAAAAGTACGAGGGGGTAAAGTGGTTCTTAGTCAGAGTACAAGGGGGTAAAGTGGAATTTACCCTTAAATTTATTTCAATACAGGGGTAATGACAAATATGCCCATGACAAGGGCATTTAATTAAAAGAGAACATCTAACTTTTTTGTCTTTTAAATAAATCCACCCCATTCAAACTTATTTGCAAATAAGGAAAATCCTTTTATATATACCAAAATTAACCCCAATTCATTGAAACCCAATTCAACTCCAATTTCATGATTTACACCCCAATTTAGCCCAATTTCATCAATTAAGCAATTTTAACCTTAATTTCAATTTTGACCCCAATTTTAATCCTAATTCTTATCAATTCCACCCATTATGCTCTAACTTCTTTAATATTACACATTGACCCCGAATTTAAACAAATATATCACATTAACCCCCCAAATTTTTTATTCAGAATTTTTTTTTTCTGAATTGTTTTTTTTCCGGCTAGATTCCGGCGTTGATTTTTTTTTTTTTAATTAATATTACTGTCTTGGCTGCTAAATTACTGTCTCCGGCAGTAATTTAGCTGTTAATTGATTTTTTTTTTCCTTCAAAAATATTTTAATTAATATAACTGTATTCGTTGCTAAATTACTGTCTCCAGCAGTTATTTAACTGTTGGAGACAGTGATTTAACTGTTAATTGACTTTTTTATTCTTAAAAAAATATTTTTAATTAATATTACTGTATTCGTTTGCTAAATTACTGTCTCCAGCAGTTATTTAACTGTCGGAGACAATAATTTAACTGTTAATTGATTTTTTTTTCATTTTTTTTCTTAAAAAAAATATTTTAATTAATAGTACTGCCTTAGATGCTAAATTATTGTCTTCAACAGTAATTTTACTGTCTTAGACAATAATATTAATAATATTACTGTTCGGAAAAATAATATTAATAATATTACTGTTCGGAAAAATAATGTTCATAATATTGCTGTTTGGAAAAATAATATTCATAATATTAATGTCTCAAACAGTAATATTACTGTCTGATACAGTAATTTAGTAGCTAAAACAGTAATATTAATTTAAATATTTTTTTCTTCTGAGAAAAAAAATTCAAAAAAAAAAAAAAAGTCAACGCCGGAGACCGGCGGTGAACAGTGGTTGACCGACCGGAAAAAATTTCAGGGAAAAAAAAAGTTTTCAAAAAAAAAAAAAAACAAAAAAAGTCAACGCTGGAGACCGGCGGTCAGCGCCGGAAACTGGGCGGAAAAAAAATATTTCAGAAAAAAAGTTATTTTCTGAAAAAAAAAGTTTTGGGGGTTAATGTGATATATTTGTCAAAATCCGGGGTCAATGTGTAATATTAAGGAAGTTAGAGCATAATAGGTGGAATTGATAAGAATTATATTATTGAGGGTATTTTAGACTACAGACATAGGGATGGGCTTAATTGAGAGACTGTTTTTTTTGTGGACCAAAATGTATTTAAGTCCCATGTGATGGGCCTTTTTGCCATTCGCCCTTCAATATATACTACTACTACTAGGTATTTGCTTTTTTTTTTTTTTTTTTTTTTTTTTTTACCAACCTTCATTAGGAGAGTTGGTACCTAGCCTTACCAATAGGGTAAAAGGTGGGTTCAAATCCCCCCTCCCCTACTTCCCCTTGTAATGACTTGAATTACTCAAAAAAAAAAAGATATTTGCTTTTTTTTTTAAAATAAAAATAAATAAATTGTAAATAAATAAGGTAGTTGCGTGGTGCAATATTGAGATAAAAGTTTATTGAAGGACTACTAGGCAATTTTTGTAAGTATTGGCAGTAGATCGAAACTTAAGATGAAGTGAGGGACTGTAAATGAAATAATGTACAAGTATTAATCAAACAGTGATTGGTCAGATTCAACGGTGATGAGTGGTGAGAGTGCATAATTTGATTGTCCGCCCTCATGTACACTAAAACTTGTTCCCGTTCATTATCAGTGGTGGTTCTGAAAGGCCTGTTTGGTGGGAACGGACTTACCAATGTTGTAAGAAAGACAACATCATCATCATCATCATCGTCGTTGTCGTCGTACGAAATAGTTGCCCCACCCTCTAAAAATACTGCTGCTCAGCAACAGCGCAACTGCTCATCTTCCCCAGGTAAAAAAAAAAACCCATTTCCCAGCAATCTTTAATTTCCGTTAGGGTTTTACATCTGAAGTTTTATTTCATTTCATTTCAGGTCTATTAAAAAAAGTAAAAGAAATGACAGGTGACAGTAGCAAGCCCATTATTACTCGTGTTCTTTTTTGTGGTCCACATTTCCCTGCTTCTCATAACTATACAATAGAGTATTTGCAAAGCCATCCATTCATTCAGGTGCTTTTTTTTTTTCTTCTTCGATTTTGTTATAATCTACATGTACAGATGTACTTATCCGTGTATCTATTTATTAATAATATATGGCCCTCTGCTGAATCCTTTTGTTCAATTTGGTAGGTTGATGTTGTCCCCTTAGATGATGTCCGAGAAGTTATCGGGAACTATGATATTTGTGTTGTCAAAAGTCTGAGGTTAAATGCAGATATCATCTCTAGAGCTAATAAAATGAAGCTTATTATGCAATTTGGAGTTGGCCTCGAAGGCACGTCTCTGACTTTTGTGTTCATTTTTACTTTGCAATTACCAATCATTCATATTAATGATGATTTCTTCTTGAATGAAATGAAGGTGTTGACATAAATGCTGCTACAAAACATGGAATTAAGGTTGCCAAGATCCCAAGTGATGGCACTGGAAATGCAACTTCATGTGCTGAAATGTCCATTTATCTTATGTTGGGACTCCTCCGTAAGCAAGTTCGTCTATTTCACTCTTGGATGTCGCTGAGACATCAATCTCTCTATAAATTAACTTTGATAACATTAAAGAATGATTATTATATGTCTTGTCAAAATCCATATTGGTTTCCTTTTCAGTTTTTTCATTCTGTCAAAATTTGTCCTTGTCATACATTAAGTGAATTCTTTCTCATAGTTTCTTTTCTTCCAGCTTCCTTTCACTTTATTTATTAAGTAAATTGGTGCTTGTGTTGTGTACTTCATCTTAAGAAGTTTATCTTTATCTATATGAATCTGTCCACGAACATTTTTGTGGTATGAAATCTCTGTATAAACTATATTAAAGTTCCTTCATTTTTTCTTTTTTCCATTGCCACAGTATGAAATGCAAGTTGCTGTGAGGCAGAAACTACTTGGGGATCCAATTGGTGACACGTTGCTGGGAAAAACGGTGAATTACTTTTTTACAATTTCGTCCGGAAATTGTTACCTATGTTCTTTACAGTAATGCACAAAATTGAACTAGGCATTATCATCTTTAACTTGCTACATGCTTGTAGATTTGCATATTTGGTTAAATAAATTTAATGCACAAAAATCCACTTACCTGTGTGTAGGTATTCATCATGGGATTTGGGAATATCGGAATCCACTTAGCAAAGCGCTTGCGGCCCTTTGGTGTGAAAATTCTTGCTACTAAAAGGAATTGGCCTTCAGATTCTCAGAGCTCATACAAGTCTGACGGTATGGTGGTTTACTATGTTAACCAATCAAAATATGCTATAAAATATCAAAATATAATAATTAATCAACTTGTAATTGGATCTTTTCAGTGTCAAACAGTCCCCATGATGATGATCTTGTGGATGAGAAGGGTGGTCATCAAGATATTCTAAAATTTGCAAGCCGTGCTGACATTGTTGTTTGTTGTTTGTCAATGAACAGTGAAACGGTAACCAATTTCCCGATGACATATTATTTGAAGTACATTATCTTTTCAGGGCCTATATTTATTTTGCATGTGATTTTATTGCTTTCAGGCTGGCATTATAAACAAGGATTTTATATCGTCCATGAGAAAGGTTGGTTGACTTGTTTATAGAAATTAATTATATTAGAGAAGAGATAAATAAATTCTCAGATTTCTGATTGTATTTTAGGGTGGCTTACTTATAAATATAGCACGAGGCGGGCTGTTGGATTACAATGCGGTACTCGATAATCTGAAATCAAGTCACTTGGGAGGGCTAGGAATTGATGTTGCATGGACTGAACCATTTGATCCCGATGACCCAATTTTGAAGTTCCCAAATGTTATAATCACACCTCATGTTGCTGGAGTTACTGAAAATTCCTATAGATTCATGGCCAAGGTATTTATTTATATTCATCGTCTAGTAAACATTATCAAACTTTAAAATCAGTTTATAATTTACTCCAAACATCCCAAAGTTTAATCTCGTCTTTTTTGACTTTGGTTGGCAGGTTGTAGGAGATGTTGCCATTCAACTCCATACAGGCGCATGTTTAACTGGAGTAGAAATTGTCAATTGATCAGCTATATACTACGGAGGACCCGCATTTTTCAAATAGCATATCATCAAATATGACAAGTATTAACTGGAACTCTGGCCGGCCACTGTGAAAAAGGTAGATGCATTTATTTATGTCACAAGTCAATTGTGAGGTTATTGAAAAAACAGAAACTAGTACTAGAACTTGTATTACAGAACTTGTTCACATCATAATAATAATAATACGGCACCATGAATTGGGAACAATAAATATCATTCCCCTCAAATAGTTTCATTAAGTGCAGAATTTCCTCACTCTACCATCTGGTTATGTATAGCTACAAGATTGTTGAGTGAGAGAGGGATTTCTACCGTATGGCTCGAAATCTAGGGTCCAGAACCCTCCTGTAAACACATAAACAGACAGTTAAAAATTAGACTAGAAAAAATCGAGAACTTGTTGTCCAAGGAGAAGCTAATAATTAATACCTTGTGAGGAAAAGTGAAGGCCAATGCATCTTTAAGTTCATACATAGGGATATCTTCTTTGCAATTGACAATCTTCAGAATCTCAAATCCGGGCATTTTCTCATCTCGTAATTCAGGAAACGCATCTATTACCTTCATTGTTTGGGGTGATATTTTGAGGACATTAACATGGTGCATCTGATGAAGCATGCTGAATAAAGTTTCAGAAGTTGTCATCATTTTTTCACCTACTGGAACACTTAACTCTATACATGCTCTATACAAACACGGCATATCTGTCCTGAAATCTATTCTTGTAATAGAACCCTGCAACTTAAAAAACTCTAGGTTAGGAGCATTCACACCGATCATGTCTTCCCATGGACTCCTCCAATACCTAATCTCCAACTTCTTTAGATTCAAGCAATTGACATCCAAAACCTTGAGTTCGTCCCCACACCTAATCAAACACTTAACCAATACCAACTCCTCAAGATTCGGGCACCCTGTAAAAACCTCCCCATTATAGTTTTTGGCTGAGAATTCAAAATTCTTGAGGTGCAAAATCTTCAAGTTGGGCAAAACAACAGATGTGGGCAACTCTATGCTGTCTCTACGAGCATCATTCAGGTGCAAAGTTATCAAGGACGATGAAGTAAGCAACAACTTGGGCAATGTAGCAGGCCTATGGTCTTTGGTGTTTGCTCGGATTCTGAGATGATGGATATTGCGTTGGACGGCGTAATGGATGCATTCCTCGATGAATATTGAGGTCACCCCTATATGCAATGAAAGGCGAAAACTCTCGAGGTTCTTATAGTCTTTTCTGCGCTGCAAGACATGGCTAACGTTTGTCTCGAAAGAACGACTAATGGCATGTGAATATTTTGAACTAGCCAAATTGAAGTGAAGAGTTGTTGATGAAGCCCAAGCATGTCGATATTGTGTGGACAGAAGAGAGGTCCTAATGGCGGATTTGGTATCAAGAAAAGAGAGTATTCGACCCAGAATATCATAGGGTAAACAGCTCAGTCTATCCACACCGCAATTCACCTTTACTTGTTCTTCTCCTCTTTTTCTTTTCATGTTTTCCCTGCTGCTTTCTTTTGTGATCATGGATTTCCGGTCAGGGTTTTTGAATATGAATATCAGAGAAGATGGCGGAACAATCTTTCTTGAAATTGATTCAATTTACGGTGAACTTATAGCAACGATAGACGATCAAATATATAGGCGTGAGGAGTTCATCAAAACAAAATAACCCCGGCCCACTTAAATTCATTTGGAGTATCAGGCCCAAAATATAATAATTCAGTCCACAAGACTAAATAATAAAATAATTAATTAAGAGAGAGAGAGAGAGAGAGAGAGAGAGAGAAGAACACGTTAGAGAATATTAGACGTACTTTTTAACCTTATTATTCAGTTCTTGTTGAGAATTCACTGCTTCTATTCGATTGCTTCAATTCTTGGCGACTCATTAGTCAGTACCCCAAATTCTAACCAACTAAAATCGATTGCAGGCACAAAGTAGATCTTGGGAGGAAGAGGGGCGATAATATCTAACCGAATTCCAATTGAAGTAAGTTTTTTTGTTATCTATTAATCACATGACAATGATGATTATATTATTTTCTAAGACGTAAATGATTTAACTGTTTGTTGCTTTGGCTGATTGTTCTTGTTCCGGGATAATCATGTTGAAGTCCACCAGGTGTTTGTGGATATGCGTCTTAGAGTCAATGCCTCTCTGAATTGTGTTTAAATTTTAATTTTTTATTGTTGTTCCAACTGAATTGTAAGTCTCTGCTTCTGAAGACCTTCGTTCTTGATGTTTGTGCTTGATTCTGTAGCAGCCTCTTTAAATTGCCAACCTGGTGGACAATTTGGATTAGAATCCTTATGAAAACAACTTTCATATATCCGAAAAGTAGATCCAGATCATATTATAATTCATTAACTTAATTACAAATTATTCTTTGGTGACTTTCCAATTTTTACTTCAGTTAATTCAGTCCATTGGCTCTTCCTAAAGCTATTATATTTGCTCTTCTAGTATATAGATTGTTGCTAAAATTGTATATACAGCATAGGCTCTAAACAATTATGGCCTTTCGTAACAGTCTATTCGTAATTAACAAGGGGTAATTGGTGAAAAAATTAAGATTAGGTTAAATACTAATTTCATTTTGACTTATTGAAGATTAAGTTCGATACTGACCACTTATTCCTCGTCACACTGACCAATTATATTCAAGTATTGCTGAATTATATGCCTCTTCCTTGACTTGCGGACATGCAGTTCATTTGTTCTGTGCAATGTTGACGTATGTTTTATTCAATGCCTTGTAGTTTTAACTTTTCATACGCTTGAGGAGCAGCTATGATGGGGGTGGTAAGCAAATTCTTCATTGCATCCATGCTTATGTGGGTAGCTCCTGTTGCAATTTTATATGGATTCAACCACAATTTATTCCCTGGTAATTTTCCATTTACAACTTAATATCATCGTCAGTTTTTCTTCAAATTGTAAAAATTATAGCTTTTTGTGAGTTATACAAAACTTGCATTTACATGATCACTGGTACTAATATTTGGCCATGGATCACCCTGATTCTCACACAAATACATGGTGCATTTTGCCTCAATGAAATCAAAAGCAAAATTGTTATATTGCGGGGGGATGTTTGAATTTGTAATTGGATGTTTTCAATAATCGATTGTAACAGCCATTAATTTGTGATGCATGTATAACAGGTTGCAGTGGATTGTCCCCTGAGGCGATGACAGTGTGGAGTGGAATCCTGGCGGTGATATCTGTGAATGTAGTTATAGTATTCTACATTTACTCAGCCATGAAGGAGCCCTCAGACAAACATGTACCGGATCCTAAATTCTTAGCAGATGCAAAGGCTAGCATAAAGCAGCCTGTTCCAACTGAACTCGACTCCTCATCGGATCGTTCAAAACAAGAATAGTTGTGATGTTAACTAAACACTATTCCGTGGGCTGTAAAGAACGAAATTGATAATGAGCATAAGCCCCTCCTCACATGAGCATATGGATCTCCTATATTTTCGCCTTTCTTAAAAGTCATACTTCACTTCGAGGAAGTTTTGATTGGAGAGTTTGTGATAGAGCACAACGTAGGTACATTGTGTAGAATTTGGTGTCAGTTTTCCTTTTCAAGAATTTTGATTGATTATTATTGGTGTTAAAAAACCCATCTTTTTATTTTATTGTTTACTAATCTCATTAATTTAGCTTGTTGGATTTTCCTTGGTTTTCAATTTAACTGCTTTTTAACGCAAAAGTAATAAAACCAGAGTTGGCAATTACCTACTGCAAGAACCTTTACAGACCAACGAAACTCAGTTCATGCCAACTCCAATTCAACCTAAACAGGTATAATCAATTTTCTAATTGGTATAACATATTCCACACTCTCTTTCTCTCTCAAATTTAAAAGGTAAGGATTTATTTATTCAAAAAAGAGTTAGTTATGAACTAAATATTGCTTAGATTATCTATGAATTTTTTTTCTTTCATAAAAATAATTTTTTACGTACTCACAATTTCCGAAAAAAGAATTATTAATAAAAATATTTAAAATTCAAATCCTTGAAAGTTTAGACTTTGTATTAATCACGGTAACCAAATCTTGGTGGTTAAATATTAGTAACCAAATCGTAGTAATCATATTTTCGATATGCCTCTTCCTCCCCTAACGACCCGCTCCTCTTTCTCGCCTTCCCCGCTCCGGCTACTGATCTTATTCTCGTTACTTTTTTTGCTTTCTCCGGCGATCACCTCATCCGAATATCATCAGTTCAATTTAGATGGCAAAGTATTGGAGCTCGACGACTCTAATTTCGACGCCGCTATTTCCAAATTCGACTTTATTTTCGTCGATTTTTATGCTCCCTGGTGCGGCCACTGCAAACATCTCGCGCCTGAGGTTCGATTTATTTTCTTGACCGACCTTGTCTTTAAATATTTGAATCTGTTAATTAATTTTTTTAATGGTTTGTCTGCGAAAACTTTGTTGGGGATTTTTTTAATGGTTTGTCTGCGAAAACTTTCCTGGTAACTAATATGAACGCCCCCCATTGCAGTTGGAGAAAGCAGCTCCTATTCTAGCTGGATTGAATCAGCCAATAGCTGTTGCAAAAGTAGATGCTGACAAGCACAGAAAGCTTGCTTCTAAGCATGACATCGAGTATGTATTTTTGGAATTTAGTGTTATCCACGTAGTAAATTAACATTGTTGTTGTGTTTAATGCAGTGGATATCCAACTCTAAAGATATTTATGCATGGCGTTCCTACAGAATATTATGGACCAAGGAAAGCTGATTTACTTGTTAGATTTCTGGCAAAATATGTTGCTCCTGATGTCACTGTTCTCAGTTCCGACGCTGCTATAAACGACTTTACTGAATCATCAGCGGGTTCTAATTTCCCTATATTCATAGGCTTTGGCTTGAATGAGTCCACTGTATTGGATTTGGCTGTCAAGTACAAGAAGAAAGCATGGTTTTCTGTTGCCAAGGATTTCTCTGATCAAATCATGACATCATTTGATTTTGAAAAGATCCCTGCTTTGGCTGCAATTCATCCAGTCTACAACGAACGCAGCACTTTTTATGGTCCATTTGAAGGTTAGTTTGTTACTCGGTGTAAATTCTGCCCTTTAATTTCAGTAGCTATCCAATCAATATAAGTAAGGTCTCAATTTTAGGTTTTGCTAGTTTTGAGTTGAAAATCTTCTAGGTCTTGTTGCCTTTATACTATTAGTATTAACTGTAGCAACAATCTGCAATAAAAGGGAAACAAAAAAAAACACCCAACTTTTCTTAATTCTACGAGCATGGCAAAAAATTGCGACTTGTGTTGTTTCATTAAACATAAGATGGATGTAAATAAGTATTCTTTCTTGCTGTGATTTGCAGAAAAGTTCATTGAGGATTACATAAAACAGAGTCTGCTCCCTCTGGTTTTGCCCATAAGTCGAGACTCACTGAAGTCGCTCAAGGATGACCAAAGGAAAGTTGTTGTAACTATCTTGGAGGATGAAACAGAGGAGACATCCAAGGAAATATTACAAGTCTTAAAGGCTGCTGCCTCTGCAAATCGTGACTTAATATTTGGTTACGTAGGGTTCAAACAGTGGGGGGATTTCGCCCAATCATTCGAAGTTGACAAGAAAACTCTGCTTCCAAAGATTGTTGTATGGGATGGTAAAGAGGAGTATGCTTCGGTAGGTGATACATTCTCTTTTTAATGTACATTTTATTATTTGGCCCCTTGAGCTTCAAAAGTTGAATGATTTGATTGTGTATTGCATTTGGTTGGAGAACAGGTAGTTGATTCAGAAAGCACAATAGATGGAAGAAGAGACGACACGAACACACAAGTGTGGAGATTTATGAAAGATTACAGAGAAGGAAGGGTAATACAAAAACGTATAGCGGGCCCTACATTGATGGGGTTCATGAAATCACCGATAGGAGTAATAATTGTATTACTTGCTATTTGTTTGGTGCTGGTAGTAGTTGTGATCCTGTCAATGTTTAAAGAGGAACCTCTCACTGTCGGGACTCGTGACCAGGTCGATCAAGGAGTAAGCCCCAATCTTCACCCTGAACTGCGTGGAACTGTCAAACAGGACTGATTTATTAATTTATGGACAAATATTTGCTACTCTTCTTGTTTCAGATTTCGCACCTCTTGTATACTTCTTTTTCTTTCTCTTCTGTATTTGCAATTTTGGACAATTTATTTATTTTAATTAATGAAAAGTTGTTGTTATTTCTTTACATGAT
>NW_012194103.1:0-19103 GCF_000504015.1 Erythranthe guttata
ATTCACTAAATTGGACACTGCATGGACGTGCAAGTATGATTATAGTTGAGTGGGTGGTTGTAATTACCCAAACATGAGGATTTTTTTTTTTTTTTTTTTTTAATTTTTTTTTTTTTAATAATTTGACCATATCTCAGGGGTGGTTGTAATTTACCCTAAAAGAAAAAATCGAGCTACTATTTGTTTGCTTGGGCTGTAAGTCTAATAAGATGATGCAATATTGATTACGACTGCATATGTTATTTATGCAGGGGTGCACGAGCATCTATAAAGGACGGTGGGGGATTTACTGCTTTAGAAAGGGCTATGGAAATTGGAGCAATAACTGATGAGGAACTCTTTATCTTGCTTTCGGAGAGTGAGTAAAAAAATGTCGAGTATTAATTTGTAAGTTCGTCTACACATGATTGTTTACTCGAGACATGTATTTGGATTTGTGGTGTATGTATCCATCCATGTATGTATCAATTTTGTTTTTTGTTGAAAATTCAAGTCTTGTTGAACATATAACAAATCGGGTTCGAAAATGTGCGTTGCTCAACTTTTCATGAGATTATCATTGTCAAACTTGCACAGCAGATATGCCATTCTGAATTAAAGCAGATACGTTTATTTATTCTTCTAATGAGCTCAAAATCATATCAAGCTACTCGATACTCGACCCAAGATCGTTAGGTTCTCTGTTATTTTCAATATCTTAACTACATTTGTCAAACTGACTTCCATTTTTTTTAACAATTAAAAAAAGGGTGAAATACTTTTTGCATTTTTGAAATACAAATGGATATTTAGGTTTTCTAGTTTTTTTAAATCAAAATTGGAGGTTGCTTTCCACTTCTATTTATTTTCGAAAAGCATAATTGTGATTCTACACTTGTAGTTTTTAATTTTTATCAATTCCCTTTTTTTACTTTTTTTTTTTCAAAATTCAGTAATAACTTGCCGTTTAGATCATATTTAAAACAAAATTGAATAAAAATTAAAATTTCAGGAATTAGATAAGAAAATTTGACTACGATCCAAAAAAATAGAAATCAATTTTTTTTACTTTTGGTTCCTTATTTACCACCATCAATAAAAGACACTATCATACATTTTAACACATTGAGTCACACCGTTTGGTCAATAGTCAACAACTAATGGCCAACGGTCGAATTGTGGTTGAATTTGAGAAATTTCTTTCAGCAAATTGCAATATGATGTTCTGAAACCATGAGATTAATTCAATAAGAAAACGATAAAAGAAGTGGAAGATAATAAATGAAGACAAATTGGTAATGTGTTGGAATTCCCGCAGCGAACTTGACGATTTTATACTTAATTAATAATGAAAAATTAAAATGTTATAAAATATTTTTTTTTTAACTGAAAAATATATTAAAAAATAGTCCATCCGTCCCAATTTAAATGTCGTTTTGGGTTATTCATATTAAGAAAATCAATAAATGCGCATAGATTATAGTAAAAAAAACAGATAAAATTACTAAAATATCCTTAATATTAATTGATTGCCAACTAATTAATTATGAGTGATTAAGGGTAAAATTGAAAATAATGCAATTAATGCTTCATTGAAAATCTAAAGTGACAAATAATTTGGGACAAAAAAAACTCTTTAGAAAGACATATAATATGGGACAGGGGCAGTAGTAATATAACAGTTTATATTAAAAAATAAAACAAAATACTAGAAAGAAAAAGAAATCAGAATAATAAATTTTTTCGGATATTTTAATTAAAAAAATGTTAAATTTACGTATTTAAATATAATAAATATATGTGTTATATTAATGATGTCATTTTCATATATATACACACATGTGTATGTATGTGTATGCTTGTGTAAATTTATAATAGGAATATACTTAATACATACCAACTTTAATATATGTGACAAAGCAATTGACAAATACACATCGTCAATTAAACTCCAACTAAGCAAATATAAGAATTTGACACATTTTATAATAGGAATATACTTAATACATACCAACTTTAATATATGTGACAAAGCAATTGACAAATACACATCGTCAATTAAACTCCAACTAAGCAAATATAAGAATTTGACACATGTCATTTATTGAGGCTATAGATCCTTTTTATATAATATATAGATGGTGTACAACTATATCATAAAAACCTCTATTCGATTATAAGGAACCACTTAGAGATTTCTAGGATGAGATAGTTCAGTGAACTCATCTATATGAGCACCCACTCATGTATGGTTGTATTACAATATCGATTACTGATGAGACGTGGTACACATACACTAAGTTCTAGTCTCTAATGGATGTTGTTATCCACATAAATGGTATAACTCGTTGACTAGGAACTGTAACAATTATATTACTCGATTAAATATCTCATTATTCAACTAGATCAATTAATCGTAATTAAAATAACTATAAAGACTATATATATGCATGTGCAAGGGATAGAACACTAAAATGAATTTTGTCATTAATACGAAATCGATTGTTTATTGCATTAATAAAGGAAAAACCACAACCATAAGTTCTCTTGTTGGTGACCTACTCTAACAATCTCCCATTTGACTTAAAATTAACTACCCATGAATCATATCCCATCGAATCTCGATATTTCTCGTGGACCAACCTGGACAAAGGCTTCATAAAGGGATCTGCTACATTGTCTTCCGATCTGACTCGTTCGATCCCATCAAATCTCGATATTTCTCGTGGACCGACCTGGACAAAGGCTTCATCTGCTACATTGTCTTCCGACCTGACTCGTTCGACCTTGACTTCACCTCTATCAATGATCTCTCTGACCACATAATACTTCCTCAAAATATGCTGACTCAAGTATATCATCTAAGCTAATAAATTAATTTATTAATTCAAAATACTAGATTAATTATAAACTATCATTTGTAATGAATTATAATCCTAACACGCGTAACCAATCTATAATACATCTATGCAAATCGATTAACACATGCAATATTAAGAACAAATTCCAATTACAGCTACTCAAAGAATAAAGGTATATTTTTATCATATATTCATACCAAAAATACCAATTAGATAAAATTAACTCAATCGCTCTTCTACTAACACTTTTAGGTAATTAAAGCAATTCGTCCATCACTTCAATAAAACAAATCATAACCCGACCAGATTCATGAATAAATTAAGCCCATGGTGAAGAAGTAAATGATTCACCAAACTTGCATAATAGGTAAACTAATCCCGCAAATGCCACATAGGGTTCTAACGAAATCCTAGATTACGATTTTTGCTACTCATGTTGTTTAAAGAAGAACAATAATAATAAGAAAGATACATTGTTTCAAAAAAGAAGAAAAATAGAGAACATATGATGAAGAATCGTCGTCGTTTTCTCCGTCTTCTCGCGTTTCTTGCTCTAAGTTTTCTCCGATATTCTCTTAAAAAATCCTTATGGAGCTTGCCTTGGAAACCCTTTGGGCCCTTTTACTTTGTAGGAAAAGGCCATATTAATTATATTGTCTGATGTAATTCTTGCTTAGGTTTCTTGTATTACGGCCCGCTACTGATTCGAGGCGCGGCTACTTGTCCTTCATTTTCGATTACACAATTCCACCCTTGCACCCCAAATTATCTTGTCTCCTCTTTCTGCTGGATTATTTTATTTTTTTCACTACCGACTTTGTCTTTTGCATAATGAGCAAATTACAGATGGCCTCGATATAAATAGATCTTTATCACCAGATTTCATTTTTTTTTTGCCCTAGGTCGTCGTTTTCTGCTTTTCAATTTGAAAAGGTACAAATTCCAAATTATCTCCACTCTTTCTTCCTTCTCTCTGTTTAACTGAGTGTTATTATTTGTGGGCGATGTTCAGCCACTCGTAATCGAAGACGGAGTCCCTTGCAGCTGATTGTGTATTTTGGATCTACTAGTTCGGCGGTCGTTGGTCGAAGAAGGAGCTGTGGGTTTCAGTATCAAGCAATTTTTGTGTATCATCATCTTCTAAGGCACGATTTTCCTAAGTCAGTTATATGTGTTTTTCGATTTTGGATCTATGTTGTTGTGTGACTTGTGGAACGCAGTGTCCCCCCCACCCACCTCCCCCATCCCCCATGTGTTTGTTATATTTCTACTTCCTAGTGGCGTTGTATTATTTTCTCTTTTTCTAGTTTTACTTATGTCAAATTTCAGTCCATTTTTTCAATTTTGTTAATGCTGTTAATTAATTTTTGTTTCCAATGTGAACGCAGTCTCATTAAAATCCGGAAGTAATATAAGTAATTCAATCTTCTAAGTACGTGTTTACTGCCATTTAATTCAACATGTAAAGGTGATTTTTTTGACAACAACAATATATGGGTTGTTTGGTTTCCCTGATTGTTTGGCACTATGTAATTTGTGTTTTTATTACCAGTAGGAACCAATTATTTACAGTAGATAGTCTTTTGTTTTCTTCTAAGGATGACATTTCAATTTTTTTTTTTTAAATTCAAACTTACAGTTTTCCAATCTCTATGGAAGACAATACGGAAAACAAGGAAGCCATAGTAGTACTAGTTACTCACATATCCGAGCAAATGAAATCGTTGATGTCAATGTATGTTGTATTTGTACAATTAATTACACGTCGCCGCCGTAAGAAACCTCACGGTGGTGTTAGACATTATAGTTTAAAATCTAAAATACCCGACCAAATACGACATGTGCACAATCTTGTTGGGTGGAATGACACCATATGCCGAAATAATTTAAGAATGAACACTGATACCTTTTTCCGATTGTGTTACCTCCTCGAAAATGTCGGTGGATTAGTCGCAACTAGAAATGTCTCTATTGTTGAACAAACTGCCTTGTTCTTGCATATTCTTTCACATCACGAAAAAAATGTTATAATTCAAATAAATTACAAAAGGTCGGGGTACACAATTAGTATTGTATTTTCGAGGGTATTGAATGCACCACAACGTCATGCTTGTCACTCATGTACCGGTGGAATGGGATTGCGACCATCCACGTTGGAAGTACTTCGAGGTATATATTCAAAACGGTACCAATTTCTATGATTAGTCGTTAATTCATTTTTTTTGCAGCTATAATCAGTTCTGTCTATTATCTAGTAGGGTTGTTTAGGTGCCTTAGATGGCTCATACATTGAAGCACGCGTACCACTAGTTAAAAGACCAAGGTATAGAAATCGAAAGGGTGATGTCTCTGTTAATGTTCTTGCCGTATGCAACGTAAATATGAATTTTGTGTACGTGTTAACCGGTTGGGAAGGATCCGCCGTCAATAGTAGAATCCTACGGGATGCTATTACTCGACAAAATGGTCTTCTAGTTCCGAAGGGTAGGCAATATTTATTTAAAATATCTTATCAATTAAATAATAAATAATATTACTTAACCGTTCAAGTATCTTTGAAATCCATTCTATCCAGGTCATTACTACTTGGTCGATAATGGTTACACCAACGGGAATGGATTTCTTGCACCATATAAAAATACGAGGTACCATCTCCAAGAGTTCGGTGATGGTACAAATGTGGTACGTGACCATGAAGAATATTTTAACTTGAAGCACGCAAAGGCACATAATGCTATAGAGCAAGCATTTAGGATACTTGAGTCGAGGTGGGGAATTCTAAGAAGTCCGTCATATTACCCGATAAAAATAAATCGTTTAAAAGTAAATTAGGTGATGTGGTTAATGAGTTGGATGGTTTTAGAAAGAAATTTGATCTTCAATGTCAAATTCACTAAAATAATGGGAAACAATTTAACATATAATTAATATATATATTTTTTTTTTATATTTTATCAATAAAGTGTTAGGATAGTAGACTAAAAGTCTCGCTTTTAGCTTCGTAGTTTTATTATTGAATTAATAAAATAGTTTATTATCATTTTATGAGAATCTGCACTAGGGTATTCAATGCATTTAATTGATTGTTTGTCAATTAATTAAAAGCATAAGTCTAATATTCAAATAGTATTCAAAATGGTGTGCTACGGCGCACAGATTGATCATTTTGAAAGTTCGTTTAGAATATAAAGATAAACGTTCACAATCTAGATGGAAATGGACTAACCATTGGTAAAAGATTGTAGCACAATATTTAAGTGATTGGTCTTGATCACAGTAAACAGAGAATAACTTTTGTAGTTATTGTTTTAACTTATTTTGCTAGCACACCCGGCATGTGTTGAACCGGACAAAGTGACATAATTGTTTCATCACTGTTCATAAATGAAACTGTATTATTACTAGTTGACAGTAAATTACTTACTCTCGTAATCCCTAGATAATTAACGTACATATTTAATTGATGATCTCTACTTTGATGTCACAATGGGAGAGATTCCTATATTGAGTCAAATGCCCCCCGGTGCGTTGGGTAGAGACATTAAGAATTAAAAGGTGGAAATTAATTATCGAATGGAATCGACATCTCTGAAATATGCGATTGATGATAACCCTAGAGTATCTTATAAGATTTTGTTTATGCCAAGTCCTAGCCAGGTGGATTTCGTATCCGGCATACTCAAATAAGTTAAGCAGGTAAGACTCATGAAAAGAAACCATTTAATTTATTTAGTAGTGAATAAATAATATGGTGGTTATAACATATCTTAATGTGGGGAGAATCTAAGTAATGATCGACCGGAGCTCGAATGTAATATTTGAGAATATAAACGGGAGTTCAATAATTATTTGGTAGTGAAAAATAAATAATTATTTAATGATTAATTAAATGAATTCTTTTAAGAGTTTGGATTTAATTAATTATTAGTTGCCCGATTTATATTTTCTCCTTTAGTCCCTATTGTAGCCCAATGGAGTTTCTAATTAATCGAGAAAATAAAGTTCAACCAATATTATATATTGGAATTAATAGCCGGAAATTAAGTCCCTATTGGACTGCAATTTTTGACTATATAGAGTTATAGAATGAGTGGGATTTGTTCCCATGGAATCCTCTCTATGTGTGACTCTATTTCCTTGTGCTATATATAATAGAGATCAGGTTGATGAGAGAGAGTAATTATTCCACACGCCTAATTCACGTTGGAAGAGAAGAAATTTTTCCTCTTCTTTTCTCTCTAAGTTTCCCGATTATAGATTTAGATATACAATAGAACATTATAGGTTTTTAGAGCAAACTATAATTCCCAAAATTTATGAGCGCTCCTGCGAAGAAATTCATCATAAATCAGCCGTTCATCCGATAGGCTTGAAATGTATAGAGTAGCTTCCTAATCCATAGTACCACAATCCGTCTAAAGGGTTTCTCCATCGGATCAACCACCTCGGAAATATCGGTGAAGGAAGAGGGCTGTAAATTTCTGGACAATAACTTTTCGAGAATTGAAGGCTTGGTGTGGATCCTCTTTCGTGCGCCGAAGATAGATTAGATTTACAAATCTGCTAGCGAAAAATGTAAGTTGCTAGATTAGATTTATTCCACCTTAAATGAATCTAATCAAAGCATGTTAATAAAATTAAAACCGGCTAATCTAGAACCTCTTGCATTGACTCATGGGCTTCACATCCCAACATAATGGACTACAGGGAGGGGGCACACTAGGAGTTAGTATGTACACTGACTACTTATGGGAGAATTAGGCATTGATGTAGAAATTTGGATATCATATTTTATGATCCTTAACTTCCAATGTTCGGTGCTTTATTTTTAGGTGATTTACTATGGTCCTTAGATAGTGTTGGTGCTTTATTTTTCATTGTTTATTTCGAAACTTAAAAGTTAGCTTCTCAACTGTTATTGTGCTTATGTTATTCTTATGCAATATTTTATATTACAATGAATACGGCTGCCACTACCGGGACAACTATTGTGCTGCCCTTTTTCGTATTTCTTCAATAATTCTTACACTAATTATTTATTGCGTATTATGTTAGTGCAATATTTTATTATCTAAAGCTTCAGCGTTAAACGTTTTTATGCATCAGTATGTCGGCATCAATGTCTCAGCAAGCGAAGGGCAGGGGAAATAGCAAATCAACAGGGATAACACGATGTAGTTGAACATCTACATAAGAAAATGCACTGATTGTAGGCCTTAAGAACATTGTAGTTCGAGGCTGGAAGTGTGAGAACGGTTTTAAAACAGGTTATCTAGGGTTGCTTGAACAACACATGGTGCAAAATTTCCCAGGCACTGACCTTAAAGAAACACCGCACATAGCGTCAAAACTTCACGTATGGAAGAAGCCTTATGGATCAATATGTACCATGTTGACTCGGTGAGGTTTTGGTTGGAACCACACTGCAAACACAACTGATGTTGAGGATGCATTATGAGATGAATACCTGAATGTACTAATTTTTTTTTCCATACCTATTCCATTTCCTTACCAATTACAGTGGATCAGGTGTACTAATATTTAACCCAGCATTGTTATATACGGACATTATGATCCTTCTGCGCGCACAATGCGCAACAAATCTTTTCCCTTGTACAAGGATTGGCAAACCATTTTGGGAAAGATCACGCGACGGGAGAAAATGACGAGGCACTTGCCGATGCTGTGAATGACCTAACCAACCAACACAGTGTGACAAACGAAGTATTGGGTGGGACATGACCCCGTCTTACCCCCGAAGTAGAATCTGATTACATGTCTTCCATGTACGGTGAGGGCACATCAACATTCGATCAAAGTAGGGGTAAGAAGAAGATTCATAAGCATCGTCGGAATCACGATGATATTGATGGTCTTCTTGTCCAGGAAATGACTGACATAACTAAGTCATTTGCCGAAACTAAGACGAGTTTAGGGGAATTAGCACAACGAATTGGATTCGCACACGACAACTGTGTGGCCTGCAAACAAGTGATGGAATCACTATCTATAATGTTTAATTTAACGGTTGGGGATAAAATAAAGGTTGCTAAGGCCGTGTGCAATAGTCCAACGGAGTTAGACATTTTTCTTTGGATTGAGTGACGAAGGAAAGGGTTTTATGGTGCAGATGTTCCTACAAAACCGGTACTGATTATCTCTTTGTGCTTTGAAGAGAAATTTTTTCCACTGTCCCAATACGGCATTATTCCGTGTTTTATTCTATCATTCGGACTTTATATTTCGATTAGATGTTGCCAAATATTGTTGCACAATATAGAAATTATGGACGGTTATTACAAGTGCAACTGCTATATGTCATTATGTTTATTTCGTTGTGAGAAAAATGGTTAGCAACTACTGTCATGTAACAACTTGAATCAAAACAATTAAAAAAAAATTAATTACATGGCAAAGAACTTCTACTTAGTTTGGAATATAATAATTAATAATTAAATTCGGTGACATTTGTTTGGAAAAAAAAAACAAAATCTAAAGTATTACAAACCATTATATTGTTGAACTATCATATTTTTATTATACATTATATTGTTTAAAGCAAATATGAAAACAGTACACCCCTATTACTACCCACCACATATGAACAGTACACCCCATTACAACACTTACAACTATGTGTCAAGCTAAAGAATAAAACAACCATGCAATACATTGAAAATAGTGACACATAAGCTAATGTGTACACTTGTGAAATACCACACATGCAACATATTGCTCAAATCCTTTATATATCGATGCATGATCCTAGCTTAGAACTGCAATTTGATCATACATTATCAATTTACCAACTGTTAGTAAATTCGATTTCATTACGAAATGTATTTTAATATTTCATGAATCATGGCAATAAAATTTTACACACGATTTTTTTTTAATGCAGGCTATGGCGTGGAGCTCAAATCTATCGGGATGGCCCGTAGAATTTGACGATTTCTTAATGGCACACTTGGATAGATTTACGACACTATTCGACTCCTTGTCCGACGACAACCTCTTTGACTCCATCATCAACCGGGTTGGCATTTCAATACGAAGCTTTTACGCAGTGGATATCACCAACGATGAGGTGAAAGTACGTTTGCAAATTATCCGCGCCCAATTTGATGAATTCGTTACATTCATCAATCTGCCTGGTGTGATATTTAAGCGGTCAACCAAGACTGTATCGATAGACAAGAATGTTTCTTGGGCTTTCGAGGATATGGTATTGATATATCTCTATTACGAAAATGAATAAGTTATGTTTTTAATTACTAAAAAATCTGTTTCTTTGTAGCCACATGTATACGTCACACCGTTGCGACGTCACTTTAGGGCTAACGGATTCCCATATTATGACACATGTCATGATGTATTTATTATGAAGAGGGCAGCTCCAATTGAGATAGACGGAAACAATGTGTGCCATGTGATGAAGAATCATCGGATGAACTCTCGGTGAAAGGATCTATCGAATCAGATGGTTCTTCAGATATCACAGACGGTTGAAGAACATGCATGTGATATTGCTACGCAAACCCCACAAGCTTTTCAAGCAACGGTGTAATATTATGTTATTTAATCATGTTTGTTATGTACTTCTATTCAATCGTCCCTTTCTGATGTATGATATGTGGCTCATTTGTATGTGTAATAGTTTGGAAAATAAAAAAATGACGTTAGGGTTTGTAATATATATAACCACTTCTTATGTAAAATATTAAATAGTATAATTAAGTTTGTATGTTTAATTTTTTTATGTTGTCGGTGATCACCAATAACTTAAACAATTAAAATACAAAATGTGTGGGGCGGAAAAAAAATTGTTTTATTAAATGGGGGCCACGCAAAGTAGTCTATATTATGTATTTCTACACTGCATACGAAAAAGGAAAAAGAAAAAAGAAAAGAAAAAGAAAGCATAGATCATACACTATTACCAATATCTGTAGGCCAATTGCATTTCCAAAATATTCCTTTTATCAAATTCAATGCAGAATAATATCTACACTATTCAGTAAGGTTTTGCTTTATTAAAACAGCTTTTCAATTGAAACAATCCTTCATAAAAAATAAAGCTGCCAAAATGAATCCCTGCAATAAGATTTCTATGGTTGTTTCGGAGAAAGAAAAAACAATCAAACAACCCTAACAGGTCAGAATTGGTGGTGGTCAAGTAAATGAGGTTGGTGCCCTGTACTAAATATTGCAATAAATTCATACCATTTCCACGGTACTACACTCAATGTTAAAGGAGAAGAAGAGTTGTAGCTGTACTGCATTAAACCCCGCATTGAACCGTCAAATGCGTCTGTTAAATGCACTGCTATTAATAACAATTAAGTGACAATCAACAATTGTGATTATATCTACATAAAACCAAATCTAAATGACCGTACACATGGCTGAATGCCATTATGCAGAAATCCAATGCTTCTATAAAAATAGATTTTTTATTTTAATTTCTAAAGTTACCAATTATATCTCTATTTTATCAAGCCAACAATGGAGAATATCTACGGGGAAGAAAACTCTCTTCAATAAGTCGAATTTACTACTTCCAACAACGTACTCTATTTCTAAATCCCTAATTTTTATTCTTAATAATTTTATCTAAACTGAATGTTGTATGTTGATGCTTATATGGTAATTGCAAATTCCTATTATGGTGAAAACAAGAAATCAACGTGTAGCAGCGATGTTCAATGGTGATGATTGGCCAGCTGATTATGACGATTTCATGATGGTGAACTTAGATTACTTCTCTTCGCCTTTCGACACACTTGCCGACAGTGTATTGATGAACTCGACACTTGAAGTTGTGGCCACCGAGATGCGTAGAACTTGCTGTCGGGTTTTCACAAATGAGAAGATTAAGTGTCGCACTCAAATAATACATAATCGGTATCGAGCTTTCGTTGATTTTCTACACTTGCCGGGAGTCTCTTACAACCGAAGAACCAATCGGGTGACTGTTGAGACATTGTTCGATGATCCCCTGAGCCACCGGGTAAAATTTAAATTATATTTATTTAACAACTGCTTTGGACAAAATAAGAATTTAATAAAAAATATTTTCATTATTTATAATGTTTGTAATGCAGAAGAAACCCAAAAAAAGCTCATGAACAACTATTTTCGGGCAAATGGTTTCCCGTACTTCGACACTTGCTAGCTCATATTTGATGAGAATGAAGCCGGTCCAATTGATTTCGGTGAAGGACAAGGCAACCATGTCTTAGATCCTATACTCGTTGATGCGGGGTAGTTGTCTGACGATACTTCGACCGACGAGTCGTATAACGATGAGCAATTTACGTACGATAATTTCATGGCCAATCAGTTCCCCAATGAGAATCCGTTGATGGGGACGCGGCCGCGGCTCGGTGGGACGCTCCTAACGAACCTAATGATGTTGTTTTCGGGGATGATGTCGTTCCCAATGAAAATGATGGGGAGCCGGAGGAGGGTGCTACGTTGGGGTCCGACGCTGAATCATATATCACCCTAGTTTGAGTATCTATGTGTGCTGTGTTGTTAAATGAAGTTTGAGTTGAGTTATGGAAATAAATCCTAGTCGATTTCTACTTCTATTCTAGATAAGTACAAAAGATACCTAAATAGAATATAATACATGGAAATAAATCTAAGTCCTAATAACTATATTACAAAAATAGGACTCTAATTAATTCCAAAATAAACATGAAATCCAAATCTTTGCCAATCTTTAATTTCCACGTATGGCGAATTTCTTCAATCTTCACTAACAGAAATATGGAGCCAACAATCTCCGCCTTGGCATAGATTGGTTAGAATCCATGTTTAACAAGAACTCCCCCTGCAGATGAGATTTACTCCCCCTGTAATATAGATGTCACTTTTATTCACCCATCATTGTCTTCTATCAGAGTGTCCCATTATGGGGCATGTTACAACGCAGCGGAATTAGGTGAATGTCGTGACAGACTCCTGTCTCAACCTTCCTTGTGAATACGTCATCCAATAAGCAAAACAAATAAATCAAAACCCAAAATCAGATACTAAGTATATCTAGTGACCCGCTCTGATGCCAGTTGTTGATTTTAAATACCTATGAACATCTACTCATCTATTGAGACAGACTACGTATTATGACATTAGGTGTGGTAATATAATTCTTGTGTTGTTACAGTAATAAACCTACTAAAAGCAGAATAAAGAACACAAAAATTTAATGTGGTTCGGATGGAAATGTACCCTCCATCCACGAAGACTTGCAAAACTAGTTCAGATTTAAGTGTACATTAATAGGACTTAATAAAAACACTAAATACGCCCTCTTTATGTAATATGCCGTTCTTGCACACGACTCGAACTTGTTGATAATCAAAGCAATTCCTCCATCCGCACTCTTGGACTTCCTCCAATGTTGAACTTCCTTCAAACGGCGGATCGACCTCTCCTGAGATCTTTTAAGCACTTCTCCCGAAACGCCGATCATCTTTATGGCCTGGTAGAAGAAACATGTTATGTTGCCACACCTGATGTGCCGACAGGGCTGCACCTGAACCATTGAGGGTCACACTTCTTGTGGAGAGGATTCCTTAATAAGGTGAACTAAGATTAATTTGTTAATCTTAGCTAAATTGGAATTCAATATGATTGAATTAAACTTCGTAATAGTCGATTATGAATTGGAAGAAAAAGAGGAACGCAATTTTATAGATTTCAAGTGAACTTTCTAAATTGGGATTTTCCAAATTTAGCAGGTACCACTGAAATAGAGGTTTCCGGATATGGAAATATAAAATATGCAATATGGTACTTGAATTGACGAGAAAATTATAATTGTCACGAAAATATAATTGTTATAAAATTCGGAGTTACCATTTGAGAGATATTAGGAATCTAAGAAATAGTTCTAAAATGATTCTTAATTAGATGGGCGTCTATTCCTAGATAAGGATTGAGTTATTTGATTTGAATTGAAAAATAGAAGGCAAAATGAGTTTTTTAGTCCTCTAAGTTTACTAGTTGGGAGTTTTAGTCCACCATGTTTCAAAATTAGAATTTGGCAACAAATATATGCAAGACTAAAATTACTAAGTGCAAGGCTTTACTTGATATAATGCAAGACCAAAATCTATATAAACTTACTAAGAGGAAGACTGAAAATTACAAATATAACCCCAATATTGATTTTGATACTATTCATTCAAATTAGACATTATTACTATTGCATGACCAAAAAGAAAAAAAAAATAAATAAATGAGAAATTGAAAAACGAGAGAAAGGGATGCTGTAGGGGAAGAAGAGAAGAACACAAGACGAGAAGAATTGTCGCCGCCCATCCGCCGCCGAAGAATTGCCGCCGCCCAACCGCCGGTGCTTGAAAAGGAAGAGAAGAAGAATATGGAGGAAGGAGGAAAGAAGAAGAAGAAGAAGAAGAAGAAGAAGAAGAAGAAGAAGAAGAAGAAGAAGAAGAAGAAGAAGAAGAAGAAGAAGAAGAAGAAGAAGAAGAAGAAAATTCGACCTGTACATGTTGATTTCTTGGTGAAAATCGACATTTAAATGTCGATTTTCTGGCAAAAATCTAGATGTTGATTTTTTTGGCGAAAAATCGACATTGACATGTCGAATTTTGTGACAAAATTCGATGTCGAATTTTGACTATGCGAATTTTCGTTTTGAAAACTTAAAAATTGATCACCTAACTATAAAAATACATTCATTCATAGTTTATTTTCTATTTTTTCTATACGTACAATTCTCCATATTGATGTCTCGTGACTCCATAATGTTATCATTTGTATGTTTTAGTAAGATTTGATGGTTTTGGGTGTTGAAGATTTTTGGAGAAGATGAAGAATGTTTTTTTTAAGGGTATGTGTGAAATGGGTTCGTGAGGAAGATGAAATGAGTTTTGCTTGTGTGGTCTTGCACAAAGGAAGTTGTGAAATTTTGTCATTGTGGATTTTGTATTTTAGTAAGGGTATAATAGTCTTTTAGTAATTCATTTGGTGAAAAATTAGATTTGGTCTTCCCTTAAATAATTTTGCGATTGCATATAGTCGTCGCCTTAGAATTTTAGTCATGTATGTTATAAAAGTTGAGACTTTGGTCCTATAACCTGCTATAACAGGTAATGTGATGGTTGGTAGAATGCGTTGGCATTTAAAATATAAAAATAAATCGTTTAAAAGTAAATTAGGTGATGTGGTTAATGAGTTGGATGGTTTTAGAAAGAAATTTGATCTTCAATGTCAAATTCACTAAAATAATGGGAAACAATTTAACATATAATTAATATATATATATTTTTTTATATTTTATCAATAAAGTGTTAGGATAGTAGACTAAAAGTCTCGCTTTTAGCTTCGTAGTTTTATTATTGAATTAATAAAATAGTTTATTATCATTTTATGAGAATCTGCACTAGGGTATTCAATGCATTTAATTGATTGTTTGTCAATTAATTAAAAGCATAAGTCTAATATTCTAATAGTATTCAAAATGGTGTGCTACGGCGCACAGATTGATCATTTTGAAAGTTCGTTTAGAATATAAAGATAAACGTTCACAATCTAGATGGAAATGGACTAACCATTGGTAAAAGATTGTAGCACAATATTTAAGTGATTGGTCTTGATCACAGTAAACAGCGAATAACTTTTGTAGTTATTGTTTTGACTTATTGTGCTAGCACACCCGGCATGTGTTGAACCGGACAAAGTGAAATAATTGTTTCATCACTGTTCAAAATGAAACTGTATTATTTCTAGTTGACAGTAAATTACTTACTCTCTTAATCCCTAAATAATTAACGTACATATTTAATTGATGATCTCTACTTTGATGTCACAATGGGAGAGATTCCTATATTGAGTCAAATGCCCCCCGGTGCGTTGGGTAGAGACATTAAGAATTAAAAGGTGGAAATTAATTATCGAATGGAATCGACATCTCTGAAATATGCGATTGATGATAACCCTAGAGTAGCTTATAAGATTTTGTTTATGCCAAGTCCTAGCCAGGTGGATTTCGTATCCGGCATACTCAAATAAGTTAAGCAGGTAAGACTCATGAAAAGAAACCATTTAATTTATTTAGCAGTGAATAAATAATATGGTGGTTATAACATATCTTAATGTGGGGAGAATCTAAGTAATGATCGACCGGAGCTCGAATGTAATATTTGAGAATATAAACGGGAGTTCAATAATTATTTGGTAGTGAAAAATAAATAATTATTTAAGAGTTTGGATTTAATTAATTATTAGTTGCCCGATTTATATTTTCTCCTTTAGTCCCTATTGTAGCCCAATGGATTTTCTAATTAATCGAGAAAATAAAGTTCAACTAATATTATATATTGGAATTAATATAGCCGAAAATTAAGTCCCCTTTGGATTATAATTTTCGACTATATAGAGTTATAGAAGGAGTGGGATTTGTTTCCATGTAATCCTCTCTATGTGGGACTCTAATTCCTTGTGCTATATATAATAGAGATTAGATTGATGAGAGGATAATTAACTCCTACACGCCTATTTACGTTGGAAGAGAAGATTTTTTCTTCTTCTTCTTTTCTCTTTAAATTTCTCGATTATAGGTTCAGGTTTCTTCAAGTACAAGTCCACCCTTGTAGAAGAATTATTAATCCGGGATATACAATAGAAGATTATAGGTTTTTAGAGCAAACTATAAATCCCGAATTTGCTGAGCAGTCCTGCGAAACAAATCACCATAAATCAACCGTTAGTCGGATAGGCTCGAAATTTATATAGTAGCTTCCTAACCCTTAGATCTACAATCTGTCCGAAGGGTTTCTCGATCGGTTCAGCCGTCGCGGAGATATCGGTGAGGGAAGATGAATGGAAATTTCTGGACAGCAGTTCTTCGAGGATTGAAGGCTTGGTGTGGATCCTCGTTCGTGCGCCGAAGATAGAAACGGATCTGCTCGCGAAAATTGTAAGTTGCTAGATTAGATTTATTCCGCTTTATATGAATCTAATCAAAGCATGTTAATAAAATTAAAACCGGCTAATCTAGAACATCTTGCGAATTTTCATTGAATCCTGGGCTTCACATCCCAACATAAAGAACCTCAATATACCATTGAATAAAATCTACCATTACATTTTTCTAAAGGAAATAATGCTAACTAATGTTTAAGTATTATTTCTTAGTTTTTATTTGATAAAAATAGTAATTCATCTAAATAGTTCATTGCTTTACAAATCTATGATCAATGATTGCAAGGAAATTCAACCAACAATCAAATTCAACGAAAATACGATTTTTTTTATTTTATTAAAACTTGTTGTAAAGTTAAATAACACGCACAATCATAATTAGTATACAAAACCAAATACACATTTACGAATTAACAAAAAAATTAATAAAATATACCAAAAATCAATTAAATTAATTGTACCAAAAGGGCATTCTAGAGCCTTCAGATTTAATAAAATAACGTTATCAAACCAAGAGTACAATATCCATACAAGTAATTAAATATAATTAATTATTATTCTTATTAATTGAAAACTATAAAATATTTACAAAATAGTTACTACAAAAATGCATATTTAATTCATCAAATAAAACAATAATTTGATGTTACATTTTATGTCCATCCAAAATCATCCAACACATTAGCCACATCACCTAATTTAATTTTAATATGTTTATTTTTATGCTTTAAATAGGGATAATTACACTTTTGGTCTCTCATGTTTGGCCCGATTTCACTTTTGGTCCCCCTTGTTTCAAAGTGAACAAAGTTCACCTCCAAGTTTCAATTTTGAACATTTTTTGTCCCTGCCGTTACGTGTCCGTTAGCAAGTAAAGGAAAACACTATTTTGGGGCGAAAAATAAATTTTTAAATCTTTTGGGGCTGAAAACACTATAAATCCCGAATTTTCTGAGCAGTCCTGCGAAGAAAATCACCATAAATCAACCGTTAGTCGGATAGACTCGAAATTTATACAGTAGCTTCCTAACCCTTAGATCTACAATCTGTCCGAAGGGTTTCTTGATCGGTTCAGCCGTCGCGGAGATATCGGTGAGGGAAGATGACTAGAAATTTCTGGACAGCAGTTCTTCGAGGATTGAAGGCTTGGTGTGGATCCTCGTTCGTGCGCCGAAGATAGAAACGGATCTGCTCGCGAAAATTGTAAGTTGCTAGATTAGATTTATTCCGCTTTAAACGAATCTAATCAAAGCATGTTAATAAAATTAAAACCGGCTAATCTAGAACCTCTTGCGAATTTTCATTGAATCCTGGCCTTCACATCCCAACAATTGGTATCAGAGCTTCTTTGATTAATTCTTTTGAGGTTCATCATGTTGTCCAAAGTTGCATGTAACGGAGAATTCATATGTAGCATATAGCGTTTTGTTTCTGACTTTGTTTTGCAGAATAGAAAATCCGCTATTATGGTTATGGATTGTTTTATTTATGTTTTATGTGAATGGATCCCACTGCCTCGTGAGTGGTTACTTGTCGGTTTTAATTTCCATCGCGAGATATTGATGGAAGATCGTGTGCCTACGATATTTTTATTTTTTGTAATTTTTCTAGAGGAGTTTTAGATAGAAATTACATAGATAAAATAGAGCAGATTTTGTTCTCGGAATTGTTTGCGCGACTGTTCCGTTTCTGTTATCACGGCCTTATCCACCGTCGGATCGAGCTGAAATTTTTTCTGGAGTTTCCTAACTTCTTGACGTAGAATTTTACCGTTCGGATCGTGAATCGGAGGTTACCAGATTGAGATATAAATTTCAGAACAAGGCTGGAAATTCCAAGACAACACCAGAATTATCAACCGTGCGGGGTCTCGACATCGGGCAGCGGGCAGCGGTTCCGGGCAGCCTTGAATTCGAAAATTCTGGAGTTTATGGGGACTTTTGGACTTCCTAATTTTAAGGAGTCTAAATCCGGGAGTCCCAACTTAACCATAATAGCGGAAAATTAAATTGCTTTATTTAATATTTTATGGTTGTTGTGTGCTTATATTTGTTATGAGCATGATTGCATGCATTATTCATGTTTATTATATTTGGGCTTAATTTGTTTATGTGATACCCATGACATATAATTGGACAACATGAAACTTGTACATGCATAAATTTGTATTTAATTTATTATGTTCATGTTCATCTATGTGTATTATATTTGGTTATAAATGTTTTTATGTGATACCATGGCCTATAATTAGATAACATAGATGATTGTGTTGAACATGAGTTGGATCCCATATATGGTAAGTCGGTT